>JAUTXX010240791.1:0-14525 GCA_032273605.1 Panulirus laevicauda | reverse complement strand
AAACATAATTGAATCTTCTATTGTTAGATACACAAAGAATTGCAACATTAATATCCGTGAAGATCTATACAAACTTGATAGCTTTGTCGTAGGCAAAATTTACAAACGGTTCGCATTCCTGTCCACATGGTAAAAGGATGAGTCGTAACTAAGACGCATTATCGGATGGTGGCGTTCGGGTTGGTGGTATTCGGGTCTGGCATCATGCCTTTTGCAAAATATCATACTATGTGGACAGGAAAGGGAACTTTTAATAATTCTCTATGTATCTAATAATAGAAGATTCAATGATGTTTTTCGTGGTAAAGGAGTTACATTCAATAACTGAAATAGCGTCATTCTAGTCAATGAAAGTCATAATCTTTGGCAAGATTAAACAGAGCATTTGATTCTTGTCTTGTTCTTATACTATATCTATGTTTCTTAAATCTAACATAAAGATCATAAAAATTTGCTTAACATAAAACATATTACAATTTTTACGAGATATTCTGTAAACACAGCCCACACAGCCTCCTGTTGAGGTTTTGAGGAAGATATCTTTTACAATTTTGTTATAGCTGAAGGCTACATTTACATTAAGGGATCAAAGCAACCTGTAAAGTAATGTAAAATTATCACTTAAAGGAAGAAATAAGAGATTCTTGGTATCAACTGGAAGTTTGGGTTTAACTTTATAAAATGATTTATCTGCCAACTTAAGGGATTTATCAATGAAAGATCTAGGACACTTTTACTTGGATTCAGTAGAATATATCTTTTCAAACTTATCATCGACTGGAATGATGATAGTTTAACTCTTTCATGTTGAGCTCAGTAGTAATGAATATAAGGACAAACATTGTTGCGTTCTCTGTATATGCTAAACTTAAACGTGTTTATACACCAACAGAGGGATTCGAACCCTGTGTAGGGGGCCTTTGCTGCCTCGGCCACTTGGAGGTTAAAAGAGATACACACTAGACATCTAGTGTTCTTACGTATGTCCCAACCTCATCTCGGTGGGGATAGCATGAACTTTAATCTCACGCTACTCCACTAACCCTCTATCTCTGGTGGTGATATATCTTTAGCCAACGGATAGACTTTCCCAAGTTGTCAATGGACTGTGAACAATTTGAAACTAACTTGGTTTGAGAACGCAGAAAAAGCTGCTCAGTCTAGGTGTGGTTATCCAACTGCTGCAACAGATGAACTTAAAACAGATTTATCCCATAAATTAATTTTGTTCAAGGATTCCCCTTCCAGGTCCCAGAAATTGTCGTAAACGCCCGATCTCAAGCTCATACGTAAATGGGAACGATACAGATAATGCTGGCGCTGGTTGTGGACAACCGAAAATGATGAGGATGTTTCTGGTCTGATACAGAGAAAGAGTAAAATTACCAGAAAGAATGGAGAACCGTATTTTGAACTGGCAGCTAAGTTCGCACCATTCAAAGAAAACTCTTAGGAGTTTTAGCGAGATTTGCCTGGGTAACCACTCCCGCCGAAGGAACAGATCCTCCCCAGTTGTCGTAGATGCTGTTGTAGAACTACTTATGACTTTCTCCACGGAGGATTTTAGGCCTGAGTTGAGAAGGGAAGTTGGGAAGGCAGATATTGATCATGGAACCCTTGCCGGAAAAGTGATCTCCATTGAGAATGCTCTTGAAAGGGAGGAGACCCATCGTTCTCCTACAACCAAGGTAGCTATGGGTAGGACATCTTCAGTTAGGAATAACAGAGGAGAATTAGATAGAAACTCACAAAGTGGGTTTAGAAGGTCGTTAGTGTGCCACCAATGTATTGTGCCTGGACATGTGAGACCTCAGTGCCCTCTGCTAAACTTTCCCTATCTTTCAGCATCTCCAAGATGCGTGGTTGGTCAAATGGAGTCCGTGTTATATCGAGAAATTCAGGGAGAATACCAAGGGATACAAGGCCTCAGAGAAGTTCTCACAGTCAGGTAGAGAGGAACACCCAAAATAGAAACACTCCAAACACTACCTTTCCTGGTATGTATTGTACCTACCATAGGGTTCGCACACACAACACAGAAAACTGTAAGGCCTTTAAAGGCCTACAAACTTCCACAGTACAGCTTTCCCAGCGGGAATCCTACAGTCTGCCTCCCAACGGGACCACGTAATTTCTACAGAGATTCAGGATAATAAATCTTCCCTTTCCTTACACACGGGTACATTTTATTTAGACTGTCTGCTACAAAACGTAAAGAAAAACCTAGTATTTGAGGAACTGTTGGACAGACAAATCTCTCTCTTTTCTTGGTTACTGGTTCAGACAATAACATTCTTTCCCAACAATTAAAGGACTCAGTAGAGGGGTTAAACATTCCACTTCCTACAATAGCAGGTATTAGTAACACTGACAGAAATATTTGGGGCAGTCAAATCTACTGTATTCATATGTCAGTAAAAGATAACTCTAATGCCACTGGTGTCGAGAGGCGCTCGTATGCCAGCACGTGTGTTATTGGGACTATGTGGAGGTAGGCAATATTTTGCGTACCACATGGAAAGTCGGTAAACGTCAAGGGAGGTCTCAACCCTATACCTTTTGATAATCTCCGGATAACTTAAGCACCTTCTAGTGACGAGTATCGTTTAATTCATCCTGTTAGTAATAACATATAACAACCTCCACCTAGTACTAAGACACTGGACGAACCTACTTAGAGTTCAGATGTAAGCCTCGCACACAGAGCCATTCTCGTTCCGAAATCTGTTTTGCTAAACTGACGCAGGACATATATATCAACCAGAGACCCTAACTCCAATTAGATACTGATTGCTTGCAGAAGATTGATGTAGATCAAGAAGATCCTAGCTCCAACTCCTCTTCCTTCTCTCCCTCTTTACCAGGTGTAGTCCTGTTAAAATTCCTACACCTGAGGTATCACATCGCTATAACTTACGTCACCGGCACATTCAGGCACAGTTTATATTTAGTGTTAATTTGTTCTTGTGCTTACATCATGTTGCTCCTTCTCGTCTTTGTGGTATCGGGAAGGTTTGACCCGGTACGCCTAGGCTGCCTGGTCACTCCACCACGGAATGTGTCACTCATTCGGCAGTTGTTCGTCGTGAACATGCAAACCGAACCATCCCGAGCATACTGAAATGTTCACGCATACCTCGGAGCAACTGGTCTCTGCATTAACCCAAACACAAAACTTATCTGATCAGGTACCACCCGCTCTCCTCACTCACTCACTGGATGTGGGAGCTGGACAACACACAGTCCACCTGGAGTTTGGTCACACATCAATTCCCAAATCTGGCAAATTCATCTCCTACAGTAGACTCTTCCTCCCCAGCTCCTAAGCTTAAGCCTTGTAGTAGGTGGAAAAGATTGGAATCGTACATCAATTTTTGTTTACTCTAGCTACAGAAGAAGAAATATCATTTGCTCACATCCATTCTAAATGTCATGTATAATGCACAATAACCATAACCCCCCTATCCACAGTTCAGTTCAAAGACCGCAAGCTACCCCCTGTATACCACATTGCTCCAATGCACTCTATTCCAGGCACAACTTATATCGTTGTGCATATTCTGACCCTGAGCACTCAAGGGATATAAATGATGTCCAACAGCAAATTGATATCATGTAGGAGCGAGCTGACCGTCATGAATTTGTACTTAAAGTTCAGTCTCATTAGTTAGCAACATATGATCAATGTACTGTGAGGATTACTACATAACGGATAGAGTCAACCTTTTAGCTAGTACTATACATAAAATGCATTATCATATGGCAATATCAGCCTTCGTTCATTTACTGTCGGAGCAAGTCAATTACTACGGTAATACTTAAATAATCTGATGGCTAACATTAATTTGTTAAACAAAGGAATGGTATGTTCAGTCTTGTTTCCATACAGCGAGTTAGCGAGAATCGTGGGGTTGACACTGCAAATGTATAGTGTTAAATCAGCAGTGCCACTCAGTAAGTTAGAGCATTATCATAGTCTTCTTACTGCTAGAATAGAACCAGAAAAGTTAACAGATTAGTTGCCTTTTGTAGACTCTCAGAAGTTTTCCTTGTATTTTATAATTCCTTTCCCGAGTAAGGTAGAAAAGCACACGGTTCACATTAACAATGTAACTCACTCAACTTTAATTTCCCACGACGAAAACAAAATAGCAACAGCCTCTCGTTCTGTCATAATCTCATGCGTAAAATGAATCGATGATTGAATTTGCTATCCAACCAATATGAAATTGACGATAATACATGAAAAAAATTGTGAGTGGAATTTAGTGTCAGAATCAGATATGTAGAATCATTGTCCTTTTGATAATCATGAAGATAACGAAATAAGGACAATAGTAATAAGGGAATTAGTCTATCTGTATCTTCCAAAGGCAACTCCTATAGTTATCGCCTGTCCCTTTGAGTAGCCTAAGGGCATGCCAATTAAAGATAGTTTGTATGTGTATAACACTTCCTGTACCGTTTCAGTGTCGCAATATACAGTATTAGGGATGGCAATGGGAAAAGGAGGGACGATCCAACTGTGTCCAACTAAGTCACAATCTGTCAGGTTTTCCTGGGTTCATTATTTTATCATTCCTTCTAATTCGTCTAAGATAGTTTTCCCCACTGTTCCGCCGGAACTAATATATCCTATGTTCTCCACAAATCACTATCAGGTGAACACGTCCTCTTCACTGGAATTTTCTCTAGTCGTCCTGGTAATCTTTGTAGTGAGTGATCTTAGTGTGTTACTTAAACATTTCAAAACGGGTCCAGAAGAATCTGCTTCCAAAGCCTACAACAGTAGCTCACCATGAGGTGATTCACAAAGCAGTTTAGCAGCTTAAATAGTCAAAAGGAAGCCTTTGAGAAAATACCCAGTGAGAACAAATTGATGAAAGCTTTTTGGAGTCTGTTTATAACATTATTCCAAAATGTCAGTTAGGTGGAATTAATTTGCAAATGTAGTTGCCACAGAAGATCTGTCATTTTGTATCCCGAATGTCGAACCTTAGTATATAATCTGTATGTATGTGTAAACTTAAACTTCTTTATGCTACATTATAGTTGGTAAAGGCCCAAGGACGGACCTTGTGGTGGCCAAGCCCTCTGTAATCAGCATAGAAGAACAGTGGAAGTTACCATGGAAAGTTCCACTAATAGTGAGTGTCAGCAAGCTTCAAACCCCTACTTTGCCGCAGGCAGGGGTCTGGCGCCGGGTAGTGGGAGAGTCAGTGATGGGCCGGCCTTGATTGAAGACACACACTAGTCTCATTGCTACCTTATGATCTCACCCCTTGTTTGTTAAGTTTAGAAATGAATATACATTTATATGGACACAGGCTTTAATGACAAGCCTTAGAAGACTCGGACAGATACATCGACATATTTGTCACACTATCGGAGCCGCGTGAGATTAAAGTCCATGTAACCCATATCAAGATGAGGTTGAGACACACGTAAAGACACTAGAAGTCTAGTGTGTGTCTATTAACCTCCGTGTGGCCGAGGCAGCCAACGCGCCTGTATCATAAAATTATGATAGTTTAGGTCGAGTTCGTCTTACCCATTTTCTATCGTTCTGAGTACCGATTTTTTGAGGAACTGAGCGCCCTTCATTGTTTATATTCAGTCACCAGGTTGCTAAAGCGACATATTCTAACTGAGTTCTCAGTTTTATTGTTATTGGTCGATCAGGATGTCAATTTGGAGTCAATTTGCACTGTGGTGTGAGTTAGCTTATCAATTATTTTGATTACAATATTTGCTTATGAAAGTAATAAACTGTTTTAGTAGTGCAGCCTTAGGCTTAAAGAGTAACAATTTGTGAAATAGGTAAGCATTTTGTTTATGATTATTTACGTTTTTGATGCTTATATGTACACTCATTGATAAGTAAGAACAGTTCATATGTTTGATTACATGATCTCGTGAATGGAAGTATCAGGTGCAATCTGTGAATTTTCTTTAATGCATTGTTATGTTCCTCTTGTTGAATGATTAATGCTGAATGCTGTACACAACAAGAGTGCATCACTTACAATTCAACACCCAGCACGATGTCCCCTACAAGCTCCTTTGGTTTAAGGAAACAAAAGTGTTTTGATGACGTTGAACATGTGCACACAGAAGTTATGAAATCTCTTGAGAGTCTAACTTAGAAACTGATGAATACATTGAAATACGAGGAATGAAAAATTAGAAATGTACTGCCTTCTTGAAGAGAAGATAAAGGAGAACTCAATGAATCAAAGTAAAGGAGCATTGAAACTGAAAGCATTTGATCCACCTCTGTTTACGGAGAAAAAAATTGGCCCACATTCAGGAAACTTTTGACCAACTTGTTATTCCCCAGTGTGGCAAGGTACCTTATGTTCTACTCAAGTGTTTGGACTACGATGCCAGGGAACTTGTGAATGGTATGAAGGATAATTTTTCTGAGGAAGTTTACTGTCATTCTAATGGTATTTTTGAATCAGTTTTAGGGAATCTCAGGAAACTTGAAGCAATACTTGAGAGTGTTAAGAGGTCATGATTAAAACTGTGAACATTATTGAGGGGTGTTGGATGATCTTGAAAATTAAATCTAGAATCTGAATTGAGTAACAGTACAAACCTAGTTACAGAAGAAAAATTTCTTCTTCCTATCCTTAGAAGAGAATGAATAATAATATACAAATCACTAATCCCAGATACATCTGCTTTCCCTCGTCTCATGGAATTTTTACTTCGGAAGCAAAGTATTTTGAGATATTGAGGTGACGATAAGCCGACCAGAGAACATGCACGTAATGTCACGTGTGAAATGAGTTTTGAGGAAAAAACAGATGATGTTTATGTAAATAATCTCACTTTAAATGAACCACTCTATTTGTCAAATGTGTTGAAGGCTATTAGGGAAGTTACAAATAGTTAAGTAGAATATCAAAGACAAATACCTGAAATCATGCAAGCCACAAATATTGCTATCAAATCATTATCTAAGAATACGGTTGCTCAGGGATCATAAGGGCAACACATGGATCTAGTTGGTTTTGCAAATCAAGCAGACACTCAATACAAAAGTGTTTAGCATTTTCAAAATTAAGTAATGATGAAAAGATAAATCCTCTTCGTGGAAATAATGTTTGCTTTTCATGTTTAAAGACTGGTCGTTCCAGCAAAAATTACCAGAGGGAGGTATTTTTTAAAGCGAGGTAGATGGGAGTGAATGTGAATAATCATCCTTTGTTACATGATGCTTTTGGTAACAAACCCATAACAGCTACAATGTCAAGCACCAAGTCACGTGATGGAGATTTGTTAATGGTTAGTTATGCTAAATGTAAAATCATTCCTAGTGCAAATTTTTGGGATCTAAGATAAGATTTGCATGTAATAACCCACATAATTGTAACACAGTTGGGTTTGAAGGAAGTTAATGTGAATATTAGTGTCACTAAAGTAGGAAATAAAACTCATGAATTGAATAGTAAAGTTATGTTATATAAGGTGCCTTTAGAAGACATGACTGGTAATGAAAGGAAATCGAAGCATGTGGTGTGGACAAATTAAGGTCACCTGTTGACAGAGTTGATTTATCTGAAGTAATCAAATTGACTGATGGGGAATCATTAGGTATCACTAGACCTGAGGGAAATCTGGATGTGCTTATTTGGGTATATTATGCAGGTTTGTTGCGTCATGTAAAAAATCTGTTGGTAATGTTCAACTAATGAACAATATGTTTGGCTATTGTATCAGATGGCCACAACCTTTAATACATTTGCGTTACAGTGAAACTTCTGTTCAGATAAGTCATACAAGTGTAAATTACAGTCCTCATGGATTGAGTTTCACTCCATTGACTAAGTTAAAAGATCAGTTTGAAATTATGATGTCCATTAAGAATCTGGGCATTCAGTGCACCCTTAAGTGTGGGAACTATAAATGTGGTAAATGTCCAATTTCTTGTAGGTACACCATGAAGGAAGAAAGGGAATTAGAAATAGTAAGTGAGGGCATTGTTCATGACCCGATTAACAAGAAGTTCACAGCTTCCTATCCCTTCATTTCTGACTCTAATGAGCTCCCAAATAGCCTTTCCCAAGTTGTAGCAAGTATTAGATTCACTGAGAAGAGATTAAACAGAATGGGTGACCAATACACATCTCAATATGAATAACAAATTGATGATATGGTGTCAAGGAGCGTTGCTAGTCAGTTATATACTGAGGATATTAATGCGTATGATAGTCTCATATTGTACCTTTCTCATCATGACGTCTTGAAGTCAAGTTCCATTTCCACTCTTGTCAAAATAGTTTTCAACTCATCTGCGAGCTATATGGGGACTTCATTAAATGATTGCCCTACTAAGAGTCCTGATGTTTTGGGCGATATGCTTGAAATATTGTTGAGATTTCGCCATATGCTTTAGCAATAGCAGGTGATATGAAAAATATGTATAACAAAGTCCTTATTTCAGAAAGAGATCAACATTGTCTTATAACCCTTTGGCGGAACATGGAAACATCTAGGGAGCCATATGTTTGAGTCCTGGCATAAGTAACCTTTGGAGACTGACCAAGTGGAATCGTGACTACCATGTGACTAAAAATAGGATAGTCTCTGATTTGTGTGAAGATGACTTGTTGATTATTTTAACTGATGTATTTTAAGCCAAGAAAGTTAATGATGTGTCTGAGGAGCTATTGTCTTATGGCGGAGTTTCATATCAACCATTGTGTGATTTCTGATGAGCACGAAGAGAAAGAGTTGCATTTATTAAATGTTCTTGATTCAGAAGAAGAGAAAGTTCTAAGTTTCATATGGTATCCTAAGAGTGACCAGTTCAGTTTTAAGATGTGACTGAATTCTACTACAAAGTACAAAAATGTTCACATTCGGTCAGTTGCTGCCTCCTCAAAATTGAATTTTAGTATTCCACCATCATTGACTGTAAGAATTGTAATGAGTCAGTATGCTCTTTTGTTTGACTTCTTAGATCTTCTTATCCCATTCACTTTAAAGGCAAAATTACTTCTAAGGGAACTTGACACATATTGTAGATGACAAGAATAATAAGCTAGGATGTGATGATATTATGCCCTCTGAAATGTCATAAGTGGTTTCAATAATTTTATGACATGCATGAGGTAGAGAAATTTAAGATTGAAAGATGTGTCTGTTCTGCAAAATGCATAGGAAAGCCAAGTTTAATTGTATTTTCTAGCGATAGCTCAAATGATGTGCGATGGAAATAGCAAGATGGTAAATAGTTATCTATTAACTGCTAAAGTAAGCTCGCCCCACTAAAACAAACAAACATACCAAGGCTTGAGCTCAAAGCGGCTGTTTTGGCCTACAGGTTGAGTGAATTCATAGTGCACATCATAGATTCAGCCATTGTGAGAGCTCACATTAACGATGAAAGGCTAAGATTTTCAACAATTGTGGCAGTTCGAATCGCTGAAAGCCAATCGAAATCGGAACCGAAGGAATGGTGTTGGACCTCATCAAGTGCAGTTGACCTGGCAACTAGATGTGTAACAGAAGACATGTTAACTGACCTGATTCGGCAATATGGTCTAGAATGCATGACTTTGCCCATCGAGTATTGGACAGTTTCAAATCAATCTAACTATGAATTACCTGACACTGTTTACATAAGTTTTCATGAGTTTACATGAGAAAGACAGAGATCAGGAGGCCTGATTGACCCACAACTGGGTTGTCTGGCAAAGAAAAGAAATATTTCTTTTTTTTAAACGACGCAAAATGTAATTTCGCTCAGCAATTTTTTTAGCCATCGCAGACTCCCGCTACTGCAAATTTGCCTTCTAGCGTCTCCGATATCACTGTCGCTTATACAGTTTATGTGTGGCGTTTTTCTTAGAGTATACTTGAATTCACAAAATATTTGTCTATACAACTTTTGAAGGTACTTATAGTCTTAGAATTCACTGCGTCTAACGGTAACTTGTTCTAGAGCTCAACATACATATAGGAAAATAAGCTTTTTCCTATGTCCGTACTACACCTTTAAGCTTTGAGTTTTATTTCATTTGTCCTGGTAACCGTATTCCATTGTACTTCGAAAAGATGTTGGTGACTTACTTTATCGAATTTATTCGGAATTTTGAACACGTGGATTAAGTCGCCTCGAAGTCTACGTTTTCTTAAATGAGAAAGATTCACTCGCTTTAGCATCTCTTCGTAGGCCAGATTTCAAAGGGCTGTGATCAACTTTGTCGCGTGTTTTTGTACGTGCTCTAATCTATCTTTGTATTTTTGATAGTTTAGGTACCAAACCTGGACTGCATATTCAAGGTGTGATCTTACTAGAGATTTATAAAGTGTGAGAATTGTTTCTGGTGTCTTGTAATCTATGTTCCTGGCTATGAAACCTAATATTTGGTTACCTTTTTTCTTGTTGCTTGAAACTGTTTAGTGTATTTCAAATTTTTGCTGACTACCACAAAGTGTTTTCAACACTTACTTTAGTTAGAGAGTTTCGCAATAGTTTGTAGTCGTAACATAAATTTTTGTCTCCAAAGTGCATAACTTTACACTTGTCTACATTAAACTTCATTTGTCATCTGTCTGACCACTGTGCTAAAATTTAAGATTGAATCATTTCACAGTCCCGCCTGTTTACATGTTTACCTCCTAGTTTAGTATCGTCAGCAAACTTTGAGATCTTGGATATGAGACCTAATTGTGGGTCATTAATGTTTATTAGGAATAGAATTGGGCCTAGGACCGACCCCTGTGGCAGACCACTCGTTACGTCTAGCCAATCAGAGGCTTCGCCGTTTAATACTACTCGATGCTTTCTCCCCGTTAGTTGGGGGGAGTGTATCATATGATTATGATAGTTTCGGTCGAGTTAGTCTTACCCATTTTCTATCGTTCTGAGTACCGATTTTTTTGGAAACTAAGCGCCCTTCATTGCTTATATTCAGTCACCAGGTTGCTAGAGCGGCATATTCAACCTAAGATCTCAGTTTTATTGGTATTGGTCTATCAGGATGTCAATTTGGAGTGTACTGTGGTGTGAGTTAGCCTCTACATTATTTTGAGTACAATATTTGCTTATGAAAGTAATATACTGTTTTGGTAGTGCAGCCTTAGGCCTAGATATTAACAACTTGTGAAATAGGTAAGCATTTTGTTTATGATTATTTACGTTTTAGATGCTTATATGTACAATCGTTGATAAGTAAAAACAGATCATATGTTTGATTACATGATCTCGTGAAAGGAAGCCTCAGGTGCAATCTGTGAATTTTCTTTAATGCATTGTTATGTTCCTTTGGTTGAATGATAAATGCTGAATGCTGTATACAACAACGCCCGACCCAGGGTTCGAATCCCTCTGTTGATGTTCATACATTTGCCTGTCCATCGACATACTTGTCACACAATCCGAGCCGCGTAAGATTATATTCCATAGTAACCCCACCAAAATGAGGTTAGGACACACGTAAAAAACAAAGCACTACAAGCCTAATCTGTCTTTTAGTCTCCGTGTGGCCGAGGCAGCCAAGGCTTCCTATCTAGGGTTCGAATCCCTCAGTTGTTGTACATATATCTGTCTGTCCATCGACACATTAAAGTGTCTATTCCTATGAATCATGCAATATACAAATGGCTAAATACAAGTATTTTACACTTCCACAAAAATGTTGATACAAGGTACTAGATTATTAAGTAAAGGGAGAAATGTTTGTAAATTTTCGTTTGTTTGCCAAACACAAAGAACATCATCTACATACCTAAACTACACTACTTTAAAGATAATATATCCCTTAATAATCATTGTTTCAAAGAAATCCAAGTAAAGATTACTTGATACTGGTGAAAGAGGGTTGCACATCGTCATACCAAATTTCTGAGCATAATATTTTCCATTAAACTAAAAAGCAGTGTATTTTATACACATTTTGTCAATTTAATAAACACAAACTTTGAAACAGGTGAATCAAGATTATCCAAAATAATACAACATACTTCAAACTCAGTAGAAACACCTTAAAAGCGTTACTTCTAACATTGATAAAGAACTGAAGTTTATGTTGAAAGGTAATGATTCTCTCATCAAAAGGTTTTCATCGTTGTCTCCCTCATTGTCATATATGTATGGGATTATCAAAACACATCAACCAAATTTTCCAGCAAAACCCATCGTGAGTTCTATGGGCTCCATCACATATGAAGTATCAAAGGGGTTAGTTTCTTTATCAAGCTCACTAGTGAATAAGATAGATTCTAAATCACGAGAAATGTCGATTAAGTTAACATGCTTAATGATGTCCATGTTGATTCCAAATTATTTCAAATTGGTAAGTTTTGATGTTTCATCCTTGATCACAAGATTTCCAGTTGATGACCTCTCAGAATATTTGGTTGATGACTTGGATAATCTTGATTTAACTGTTTCAAAGTCTTTGTTTATTGTACTGATAAAATGGTCTATAAAAGACGGTGTATTTCAATTTAATGAAGAATATTATGCCATGTGTCCACCAGCAGGTTCTCTTTGTGCAGGCATTTATGTCCTATATCGAAAACAAAGCATTCCAACCTTAGAGCAGGAGACCCCCAGCAGGAGACCCCCAGATATATAGACGTAGATAACATAGACTCACTGGAAAACCTCTTAACTGCCTCCAAGAAAGTTCAGGTTTAAGATTTATAGAGTTGAATCATGATTGTAAGATTCCTTTCTTAGATGTAACTGTGAGTGCCACAGTAGGATCTTTCGTCACCGACGTTTACAGAAAGACCACCAACCAAGGTAAATGTATAAAAGGAGTAAGTCGATGCACTCGAAAGTTCAAGAGGAGTGTCATTCGTGCATGAGTGAGGAGAGCGATCAAAGTGTGTTCAACCTGGTAACTTTGACTTGTCCAGCAGATGTTACCCAACTATAAATATTCAAATACTGAATTTGATACCATTGTGAAAAACATGCTAGAGGAACATCTCGAGTCAAATAGACAACCTCGACGTTACAGCATTCAAGTTTACTACAGAAACATTTACGACATCATCTCGAACGGACGAGATGATCGTGCGAGACATTGTGGTCAGAAACTGCAAAGCGATTGATGAAGACAAGGTTCTCAGTCTGATAATATCCCACAGTAATCCGAAAGCATATTCGCTCATAATGAACAACAATATGGTAGGTCGCTCTCGAAGTTTGAATCGTACGGATGTGGTATATTAGTATCGATGCAATATTGGGGACTGTCAGCCCCACAACGTAAAATACACTGGACATACAACCTGCACGCTTAGCAGCCACCTCTCACTCCTCTTACAAAAACGTGGAATCAAGCATCATGAACGAAACCATGGAACGAGACTAACGAGGGATACTATAATCAATAACACCAAAATCATTACTAATTGCAGAGACCAGAAGAGACTAAATATCTTAGAAACCATCTATATTAGAGATAAACAAACCTGTCATCAACATCCAGACAAATATGAACACCACTATACAGTTTTTTGATGGCCCGCCAATAAGACGTAGACTTAATACCGTTTTAGTACAGATGGGACACGTCATTGACCCTCCACAAACCACCGAATCGGCCATTTTTGGACAGGAGGAAGACAGCGCTGACCAACCCGGTCCTGTTTTACGAAGGTCAGAAGGGATTCAGAAAAGTTCAACATGATCTCAACTCCACATCCGGACTAAATGGTCTCAAATGGCCCAACTTACCATATTCATGATGGACTTTCTATATTCTTACCTTGACAAATATGGTTCTGCTGTGTTTCCTCAACTGCAAATTTTATTATATTTCTGTTTCCAATTCTTTTCTTTTTAGATTGTAACTCATACTACCCTTCACGATATTGTTAATATGTTTCGCTTTCAGTGATTTCCCTTAACCTTACGTATATATACTGTGTTTTTGCAGATTGTGTTTCTTACCTATATTTTGACTGCGTTTCATATAGCCAAGTTTGGTGACGCAGTCTTTTCTCTTTTTATTTTAGATTACAGATGATGCCTCGGTGAATGCGAAAGTGATTGATACTCAGTGAATGACGGTTTACGGCAGGGGTGCGTGATGTCTCCATGGTTATCTAATTTGTTTATGGAGGGGATTGGTAAGGAGGTGAATGGAAGACTTTCGGAGAGAGGGGAAAGTATGCATTCTGTTCTGGATGAGAGAGCTTGGGAAGTGAGTCAGTTGTTGTTCGCTGATGATACAGCGCTGGTAGCTGATCCGAGTGAGAAACTGCAGAAACTGATTATTGAGTTTGGTAAAGTGATTGAAAGAAGAAAACTGCGAGTAGATGTGAATAAGAGCAAGTTTATTAGGTACAGTAGGGGTGAGGGACACGTCAATTGGGAGGTACGTTTGAATGAAGAAAAACTAGAGGAAGTGAAGTGTTTTAGATATCTGGGAGTGGATATGGCAGCGGATGGAACTATGGAAGCGGAAATGAGTCACATGGTAGGGGGGGGGGGCAAAAGTTCTGAGGGTGTTTAAAAACGTTTGGTAGGTGAGAACAATATATCGAAAAGC
>JAUTXX010240681.1:0-14525 GCA_032273605.1 Panulirus laevicauda | reverse complement strand
CTCTCTCCTTCCTTCCTTCCCTCTCACTTCTCTCCCTCTACCCTTTCGTTTCTTCATACTCCCTTCCGTCTTATTCTCTCACTTAATCTCCTTTCACTTCGCCTGTCTACATACCTCGCCCAAGAAACAAACTTAGGTAGTTTTTCATCAATTCACACACATTTTTGGGGAGATAATATGGATACTCTAAGCTATGAGGCACAAACCTCTTTACTTTCCAAGTATCTATATCTAATACGCCACTCTTGATAGATAGCATGGCAGCTGGATCACATATCTATGAGCCTACAACGGGCATGACCTTTGATCTCGATGGGCCAGGTCGTGCCTCAGGGTCGTAGCGTCCTGCCGAGGGGGAGGTTATGACCACTATACAATAATCTTTTATAGGGGAAAGGATTACCCTTACGCGTCAGCTGTGACGTTCGGGAACCTTCTGACAAAGACGAGTGTATCTGGAAAGTTTCGAACCGTTGTGGAGAATGGTTGAAGTGCTGTGGTGCGGCCCCCTGTTGCCATACGAGGCTCCCGAGTGTTCCAGAGCCTTCTGGTGGGTGTTGCCACCTGAGGCTCTCGAGTGTTCCAGAGCCTTCTGGTGGGTGTTGCCATACGAGGCTCCCGAGTGTTCCACAGCCTTCTGGTGGGTGTTGCCACCTGAGGCTCCCGAGTGTTCCAGAGCCTTCTGGTGGGTGTCGCCACGTGAGGCTTCCCCGTGTGGCTGTTTCAATACCTACTGAGCAGGGCGACCTAGGCCTGCCTTGCAACCCGGAAGACATTTGGATATTATACAACTTTGAGAAACAATCTATACACAAGTTTATATATATAGTAAGTGTGTGTGTGTGTTACTAAACTCCGTCTGCTTGAAATCACACACACACACACACACACACACTCAATAATGGCACTATCAAAACGAGCAGGACAACTGGAAGATAACTCCCACTAATTCGTTTTAAAAGTGCTGTTGTTGATTTGAAAAACAATAACAGGGATCTGCACATCACTAAATCTGACAAGTTCAACGCCGGAGCGCTTCTGAATAAAGATGATTATTGAAATCAAGTGTATGGTTTATTAGAAGACAGAAGTAAAGGACATACTCTCCTCTAAGAAGTGATCCCACAGAAACAGTAAACAGCAAGTTTAATAGGAAAATAAAAGTTGCCAAGAGACAATGATGAATTAAGAACTTTTCTTCTTCGAGTTCTTCCCTGCCCTGCACATATGGTTTAATCAAGACTCATAAACCAGGAAATCCTGAAAGATCTACAGTCTCCTCAGTGAGATCTGCAAGATATGGAATGTTCAAATGGCCTGACAGTATTCTTAATCCAGTAACCGGCACAATTTCTTGCTCTCATATCAAAAGCAACCTTGATCTAGTAGACAAACTCAGTAGTGTCCAGCTTGATTATAGATTTAAGTTTATCACTTCTGATGTGTCATTAATTTAGCCTATATTGTAATCCTACAGAAGTCTGCTTATAAGTTCACTACTACTTCTGTTTATCTGCTCATAAGAATAAAATGAAACGTTCTGTGTCTTCATCAATGTTTCTTACGAGCATTTCGCATCTATAGTCCAGGATTCATTGATGATGAACTCTGCAACATCTATCATATTGGGCATAAACTACAGCATCCCAAAACAATTCCTTAATTCAGTTTGTACTCCTGCTAGAAAGTCTTTTTACAATGTTCAACCTAAAGAACCATTTGCGAACACTAACTTGTTAGTACTACCCTTTTATAAGAACTTGCTTAATGTTCCCATTTTGTTAGAAACTTTTAATATTAAAGTAGTCTTCAGAGATAACAATACGGTTAGGGGAAGTTTTATCAGAAATTACGTAACTTCTCAGAAATATTTTTTAAAATATCCCTTGCAAGAGAGGTGTGTGGTCGTGAGAAGAGTATGTATGAGAGGGCTAAAAAGGATGTGTTGAATTTATCTGGATATCTAGAGAGGTTGAGGGATGAGAGGAGGGAAGTGGAGGGACCAAGGAAAAGGGAGAACCAAGGAGGAGGTGGAGGGGAGGAGTAGTGAAAATGCTCTAGTGTTCAGGGTCCTGAACATGCAGGAAGGTGGGAAGACTGCAAGGGATAGAACGAACTGGAATGATGTGGTACGTTGAAGGTGACGTGCTGTTAGTGGAAATGAACCAGGGGCATATGAAACTACGGAAAGGTCTCTGTGGCTCGGCTGTTGGGATAGAGAAATCTAGTTTCAAGTGCATTATACATGACCGCGAGAGAGAGGATGTGAGCGAATGAGGCCATTTTTTTTCCTCTGTTCCTGGCGCAACCTCAGTAACCCGGCAAAAAAAGATATACATGAATTTCCCATAAAAACATATACACTCATAATCATAATTATCATCATTACGAGTACTACAAACCGAATACTTTAATGATTAATGAGGCCTCACGAACTCTGAACGTACAGTCAACAATACCTCACAAACCCATCATATATCTGAGGATGAGTGTATCGTGAGTACTGGATGAGTGTGCTGTGAGTCCGTGTACGGTACAAGATGCCCAGCGGTGCCGGCCAACGAGGCAGCGGGCCATGCCACGGCAAAGCCAGGTCAGTGAGGGGCGGGAAGCCAAGCCAGGTAAAGCCAGGTCAGGCCAGAGCCGGCCGGGAAGCCATCTAAGGCCTCAACTCCCTGCCTCACTTCCTCATCCCAACTGTTCTTGTTCTTTTTCACATTTCCCCCGTCCGCTGTATCGCAGGAAAAGCAAAGAACTCACACTGATATTCATCACACATTTTTTTACTTACATACTTAAGCGAGTTCTGCTGTCAACACGCATGACATCAAACTCTTCTCTCATGGGCACCAAAACCACGCACGCATTATTTTACACTATCAGTAGTGCCAACACCACATGAAATTACACTATGAGGACTGCTAACGCCACGCATGACAACATCCTGTTGGGGTGAGAACGCCACAAGACGTTGCTCTCTATCAGTGTTGCCAGCACAGTGCATGACATTACTGCCATTGGTGCCAACACCACGCATGACATCGCCCTATCAGGGCTGCCAACACCACAGATGATCACACACCCCATCAGGAGTGCCAACGCCGTGGATGATATCGCGCCCTGTCAGATAAACCAACACTACGGATGAAACCACACGCTGTCAGGGGTGTCAACACCACGAATGACATCACACCATGTCAGGGCTGCCATCAGCACGGATGACATCATACCCTGTCTATGGTGCCACTGCCACGGTTGACCAACATCTTGTAGGGTGCCAACCTTAGGAATAACATGTCCTATAGTGGTGCCAACAGCACAGGTAACATCACACCTTAACAGGTGTGAAGACACTAGAAATTACATCACATCCAGTTGTGTATGCCTCCACCACAGGGTTGCTAACGCCACTGATGACGTCACATTTTGCCAGTGGTGCCATCAGTACGAATTGACTTCATATCAGGGTGTAAACACCGGGGATAACCACGCCTTGTAGTAGTACCAATGCCACGAGTGACATCACAATCAGGGATACCAACATTATGGATGACATCACTCCGAATAAGGATGTCAACAAGGATGTCCTCACCCTATCAGGGGCGCCATCATCACGAATGACATCACGGATGACATCACATCCTTGCAGTAGTGGCAACATCACTGATTACATCCTCATGATTCGGGAATGTATCAACCTCTCCGGACCCTATTATATTCTGGTAGTTTGATGGTTTATCAACAAAAATGATCGTACAATAACATAACAGGTAAGCATTTTTCCTTTATATTTGTCCAATCAATAATATTTACACTGAAGCACCATTATATTTGAGTTTCGTTAATGAGATACACTCAGTCTCTGAGGGAGTTTTTGGTCCTAACAAATAACTCTGTTAACAGATCAGGAGTTTTGAACTGCTGAAATGAAAAGTAGCTATCCATTTTGATTGATGTATATTGTTACCAAGATTAACGACATTTTAGTTTTCATTGACATCAGTTGCTTCAGCTTGTCATATGGTGTACTGTCAGTTCCCAGTCTGTAAAGTTTGGAAAGTTTCCTTTTATGTTTTTGAGTTGACCAATACATTTGGTGGTTGTCACTAGAGTAACAGTCTTCTTGGTTTCTCTTTTCTAACCAAGGAGCTAGAATCAGCCTCGGAATCTCTATATATCCATGGCACATAGGATGCAGAAACCTTTAAGCAAAATGCATAACCAGCGTGGAATGTAGTTGGTGTGGAGCTGCCGGCTGTATCAGGATGGTCTTACAGCATCTCACACCCGATGCCGCTCACATAATCTGTATAACACTGATACTACAACCTAAGGGCAGTGTTGATTGAAATATTAGGTTAAAGGGTAACAACTTGGGCCATTGTGTGTGTGAATGGCCGCTCCTGCGGTGTCATATGTTGCGGACGAGATCAGCTGTACAATTACTACTTGCATACTGACTACCCACATTACGTTGTACCGCAACCACCTACACTGATCCACCACGGTACTTGGTACCATTACCACCATACTGACCCACCACAGTACACGATACCACGGCTGGTATAGACACACCTGGTATGTTAGGGTGTGTATGTTGTGTGTGTCTGCATGCATACATGTAAGCAAAGACGTGGTACATATATACAATTGTAAACCTCTCTTCCCTTACCATACAAATGTAATTAGTAATCATACTACGATCCGTAATACCACTACCCCCTTTATACTGACATACCAAATGGTACTGTTCAGCGGTGGTGTGAATGTGGCCACCAACGAGCGACACAGTTGCAGCGGAAGTGTGGTTGTGGTATTGCATGGTGCTCTCGTGGTTGACAGGCATGTGGTAGCGCTCACCACATGGGATGGAGGTCACATGACATTGAGAAGGCGAACCCAAGATATATCATGCACAAGATAGGACGAACACGGCCTTGGTAGCGCACCTCTTGTTACTCTCACCTCAGACGTGATGGTGGCTTGGTGTAAGTTGATTTTATGCAAAAGCTTAACATCCTGAGCACGTACATTCGTGCACGTTGCTGTGAGGATTTAAAAGTCCGATCAATATGTGGTGAAAACCATGGGCGGGAACTTTTGTGTTTGGAGAAACATTGTCTGGCACTGGGATTTAGGTTTAACTGGAATTACAAGGGGCCAGATGTGTCCTTCTGTGCACTACATAGGATTATGCTTTTGATTGGATAGGAGTCTGAAGTGTTGGAAAGTAAGGTGAATATTGGAGTGCTGGCTTGTTAGTCGAACCTGGTGGTGCAGGCTGTTTAGAACCTGGGAGTGCTTCTTGGTTGGCAGAACCTAAGAATTCTAGCTGGTTAGTAGAACCTGGTAGTTCTGGCTGTTTAGAACATGGATGTCAGAACGTGGAGGTGCTGGCAGGTTAGAAAAATCATGGCTGGCTAGGAGGATCTGGTAGTGCTGGGTGGTTAAGAGAATCTGACAGAGCTAGGTTGAGACTTACTAGGGAGTGTATGCTGGGTAGTCGAATATGGTAGAGCAGGTCAGTTGGGAGAATCTGGGAATGCAGGTTAAGAGAACCTGGGAGTTCTAACTGGTTAGAGGTAAAGAGTGTTGGCTGTTTAGTAGAACCTTGGAGATTGGGCTAGTCGAGAAAACCTGTGAATGCTGGTTGGTTTGAAGAACCTGAGAGTGCTCATTAGTTAAGAGAACCTGAGAGTGCTAAGGAAACCAAACTGATATTGCATATTCTAATCGGTTTGAGCATATCTTGAAAAAATTTCATAAACACCTCTCTGTTCTTGAACTTAACCCTTTCACTCCTAAGCTTTGTCTAATTTTGCATTTCCTCCAACTGAAGATTTAAAAAAGAATGAGAATTTTAAAAAAAGTAATGCTGTTACAGATTATTTTGATATGACCAAATATAGAACAACTGTATGGCATCAACTAGAAGGTTTTTCAGACCTTGATCCGAACAAACAAAAACTTGAAATTTCATTGTCATCGGGCTTACCAACTGCCAAGATGTAAAGGCAAGCCTTTTGCTAATTCATCACATGTAAATGATCACTGGACAAAACCAGGAACCGACTTATGTTTTTCACAGTACAATACTTTGATTCCTTCATAAACAATTCTTGTAGTGTCATTTGCTTCATGTGATCAGTTCTTTACAACAATGCTAGATCCTTAACACCCAAAACACCCCATAACCACATACACACCAATCCTCAAGCAGAAACAAAAGCTTACCCCTGTTGCTTGTTCAGTAACCTATACTTACAGAATTTTTCTGTTCCCAACAAACCTCAACAGATCATTTGCATACTGTAATGACTTGACTGGTGCTAATGAGCCACCCCACAATTCAGTCTACTCCACCTGATGCACACTCTTATGAAAATGCATTCCCAAGGCATGTATGAGTTACACTTTCTCATTTGTATTCTAGACACTCTGTATTTCATGAGCATTATAAACACCAATTTGACCTTATACAGACCTCTCGTATCCATGAAGCAACTTCCCCCTTGAATAAATTGAATACTTACTCCTCAGTTGTCCCTCGTTCCCCGACAGAAACTTCATTAACTGAACCTGTCTGATGGACAAGGCCAGCTTCATGAGTATGTGGGAATCCCACAGAAGGGGAACATTGGTTAGGAAAGGAAGAAAGTGAGTTAGTTAAGTTGAGAAAGTAATGGACTTTATCCTGGGCAGTGCTTGGACCAGAGTGGCAAATTTTGTAAGGATAAGCAGCATTTCAGGAGCTACTGAAGTTTGAAATGCTGGACTAGATTTGCTGAAGAGTAGTTAGATAAGTTAACAGTATCCTGTTATAGATACTCATAAGCAGGTTTTACAGAACAAATGAGGTTGTTGGTAAAATGTTTAATACTTTTTTCCTGTAATTGATTTCTAACAGTGCCTGAAAGTTGTTCTTAACATCTCTCATTTTTCTCTTAGAATGAAAAAACTCTTGAAGAAATCGTGAAGCTTTTGACATGTAAGGATGTGGCAGTGCTTGAAAAGCTGCTACTGAAACGCCTTGTCTTTGGCACTGCTGGACTTAGGGGCTGCATGGGCCCTGGCTATGCACAAATGAATGACCTTGTTATTATACAGACATCACAGGTAAGTAATATCTGAAGGTGTGATAAAAGTTTAGTATATTGTACATGAAATTCTCATAGTCTGCAGACAACACCATCTGGATCTAGAGCTTGATATACATTAATAGGTAGCATATAATTTAGTTTGAAGTTTATTTCTAAAGTTGAAAAGTATTCTTTATGATTATCTCCCTGAAAACTTGATTTTTTCCATTTAATACTAAATATTTCTCAAGCAAATTATATTTCATATTCATGGATCTCTGTTTTTCACATTTGTTTACTACTGAAACTGATGTATATTTTTAGTTTTCTGAGTGTTGTGATATGTTATGTCTTATTCTTTGATTTAACTTAACCCTGAGATGCAGCCCTGAAAAAACGTTTATGCTGGTGTTTGTTTAGATATGGTAGGCCTTTATAGCTGATATTATGTATTTGCCAGTAAACCGTTATTTGTTCATTAGTCACTGGTATTTATGTTTATCAAGATTACATACATCAAGGAAGATTATAGAAAGGACATTATAAAGGATGAGATGAACACTGAGAGAAAAAGAAAACGGAGACATGGAATAGCTGAAATTTATTGGGGTTCCATGAGCCTCCTAACAGTGCTAATTGTGGTGACATCAAGTAATTTAGAATGCCACAAAATTACATGTATTAGGTTTTTGCACTGGCTTTTACAATAGTTAGTGGGGATTATGGTGAACTGTCGTGAAACATTGCAGAAAAAATCAATATGTTTGGAAGAAACAATGTAACGAGGGTAGGGTTTGCTGGATTTGGGCATTGGAAAGTAAGGATAGTAATTGAAATGACATATTTCCCCATAGTAACTTGAATTTCTTAAACTGATCTCTGAAGTTATTGATAAATAAATTGTGCAAGAATAGCAAGAGTATAACAAAACTGAAGCAGTAGAAAATCATGCTGGGTCTGTTGGGCCCAGGGCTGCATTCAAAGGTTGATTATGGCCTTATCTTACTTCAGGGTATTATTCTTAGTGTGTACTGTACTTGTATGTATTGTTGAAACTGTGGTTGTTATGTTCTAGTTTCACTTTGTACATATAAATGTATACATATGTTATAGAATATTGCTTAAGTTTGGCAGAGCATCTGTGTCATACATGCATATTTCATGATGTTACACTTGGCTGTAATTTTTCCCTTGTTGGCCCCCTAGCCTTTATTGCTATGTAGGCCTGTTATGAGCCCTCACATTATGGACTGTGACCTTAAACTTCCTTAATAAGGACCACGTTAGTCATATGATTAGATAATCCTAGTCTATACCTACTGTCTTATGTGGTCTGACATTGAAGTTCCAAGTATTTCTAATGATGTTTCTTGTATATGCTGGTAGTAGGGTGACAGTTCATGGACCCATGCCACTGTGTTAAAGTGAAAAAAGAACTTCCACCCTTAAAAAAGGGCTTGTAGTTTTTCAGTTTGCCAACAGAATTGATTAATTTATATATACAACACTCCCATTGTATTTCTATCTCTATCTCTCATGCCTGTTCCTTTCGGGAACTTCCTCAAGGGGTGACCATGGCGTAAGTGTGTCTGTAACTGATGAACTCCATTGTATTTGCTCTCAGATAATTGCTCTGGCACCTTTGTCTGAATTATCTCTAGCCCTAATGATTTTTCCCAGTACATCTTTCCATCCTCTCCATTCCCTATACTTACAGTTGCAATTTTATATATCTTGCTGACTAACCTGTTATATGCTTTGCATACTGCATGAAAATGAATCCTAAAAAGACTCATCAATGTGCCTTTCTATTTTTTTTTATACATATCTTTCTCATCATCATCCTTCAGTTTATCCCATCTCTGCTGTACCATGCAAGTTTCCCAAATCTGCTGCTCTAATTTTTTACTTGTCCATACCTATGTATAAACTTTGATTACTCATCCATACAGCAGAGTTAGGACAAGTACTCCTCATAAGCTTATTACATTTGATTTACTCTGATTTACTGATTCTGTTGTGTGAGGGAGTTATCTTCATATCCAGGTTGTTTAGCATCTTCATTAGTGATTCTGAGTATTTGATTATTTCAGGGGCTTGGGAAGTACTTGACAACAGTTAACTCAGAAGCAAAAACAAAGGGTATTGTCATTGGTTATGACAGCCGACACAACAGTCATCGGTGAGTTTCTTATGCAATTTGTGATTTATAAATATTTGTTGTTTATTGATGATTTATTTTGCATCTTTGTGTAAGTTGGTTCACTTTCCCTCTTCTATATGTATTAGTCTGGTTTTTGCTCCTGAGAGCTGGCTGCTTGTGTGCCCCCACCACTAGCTAGACCAGGCAATACTTGGCAAGCTGCTGCTTCAAATGATTGTTGTGTGGCCATTGGCAACTCAAGGGTGGGCCATTTTGATGCTTGCATCTTTCCCTACACGTTGAAGCTTTGGAACACTCTACCTTCTCATGTTTTTACCAATAACTATGACCTGGCACATTTCAAAAAACAGGTTTTTTATTTCCTCCAAAATTTGTAAATACTTTCCCTTGTCTTTTCATTTTCCGTTTCATAATTCTCTCTATATTTCAATTGAGGCCTTGATGTGGACTTTTATCAGTGACTGGAGCTGGAGCCTTCAACAAAGAGAAATGTTTCACATTTTTCTTTACAGTAAGATTTTATTGTTTTTACATTCCATGTTGAAGATGTACCGAAATTTCCACTTATTTGTGTGTTTACAAGTATATGATCTTATTACCAGACTTCCTGCTCCGAGGTTATGTTGCGAGTGAAAAGCAATCTTTGGCAGTGCTGTATCTTTGGAAGTACAGACTTGTAAAAGAACTTCTCACATGAAAAGAGTCTACATTTCCCTGTAACTGGAAGTAGTGTATCCTTGTGTAGCAGGAAGTTTTATGAATTAGTCCTGGGTAATTATGAATGGATAGATAAATAAACAAGTCAGATGGACCTTGCTATACAGGGGATTAGGTACCCCCTTCATGTAACAGTGTCTTGGCATATTTCTCCAAATTTTACCATAGAAATCATTGAGGTTTTTGTTGATTCTGCAGTTATATCTCATTATTTCTTTCTCACTTCTACTTTTTTGATGCCCTATTTTACCACATATTCAAATTTGACGCCCAAGCTTTAATATCTCCCTGGTTGGAGCCTGCCTAGCACCTTTGTATATGTGGGGTGAAGGTTTTATGCATGTGATATCATTTTAATCACTCTTCTTACAGGTTTGCTAAATTGGCTGCTGCTGCTTTCTTGAATGCTGGAATTCCTGTTTACCTTTTTGGAAAGATTGTGCCCACTCCTTTCGTGCCATTTACTGTGATACAGCTGGGAGCGGCCGCTGGTGTGATGGTCACAGCTTCACATAACCCTAAAGAAGATAATGGCTATAAAGTATATTGGGCCAATGGAGCTCAGGTAAAATAAAGGGGAAAATGTTATAAATGGAGTGGGTTTAATTGTATGCAAAGAATGTTTTTTCTGTTGTATTTTTTATTTTGATATGATAACAATAATATACATATACATACACAGACATACTTATATACACATGTACACATCCATACTTATTGCCTTCATCCATTCCCATCGCCACCCTGCCACACACGAAATAACATTCCCCCCCTCCCCCTTCCAGTGAGGCAGCACCAGGAAAAGACAAAAAAGGCCACATTCGTTCACACTCAGTATCTAGCTGTCATATGTAATGCACCAAAACCACAGCTCCCTTTCTACATCCAAGTCCCACAAAACTTTCCATGGTTTACCCCAGGCACTTCACATGCCCTGGTTCAATCCACTGACAGCACATTGACCCCGGTATACCACATTGTTCCAATTCACTCTATTCCTTGCACTCTTTTCACCCTCCTCTATGTTCAGGCCCCGATTGCTCAAAATTTTTTTCCAATCCATCCTTCCACCTACAATTTGGTCTCCCATTTCTCCTTGTTCCCTCCACCTCTGACACATACATACTCTTTGTCAATCTTCCCTCACTCATCCTCTCCATGTGTCCAAATCATTTCAAAACACCCTCTTTTGCTCTCTCAACCACACTCTTTTTACTACCGCACATCTCTCTTACCCTTTCATTACTTACTTCATCAAATCACCTCAGACCACACATTGTCCTCAAACATTTAATTTCCAATACATCCACCCCCCTTCACACAACTCTACTTATAGCCCATGCCTCACAACCATATAACATTGCTAAAACCACTATTTCTTCAAACATACCCATTTTTGCTCTCTGAGATAACATTTTCAACTTCCACACATTCTTAAAAGCTTCCAGAACCTTCATCCCCACCCACATCCTTTGACTCACTTCTGCTGCTAAGTCCACTCCTAGATATCTAAAACATTTCACTTCCTCCAGTTTTTCTGCATTCAAATTTGCCTCCCAATTAACTTGTCCCTCAACCCTACGGAACCTAATATCCTTGCTCTTATTCACATTTACTCCCAACTTTCTCCTTTCACACATTTTACCAAACTCAGTCACCAACCTCTGCAGTTTCTCACCTGTATCAGCCACCAGCTTGTATCATCAGCAAACAACAATGACTTACTTCACAAGCCCTCTCATCCAGAAGAGACTGCATACTTGCCCCTTTCTCCAAAACTCTTGCATTTACCTCCCTAACCATCCCATCCATAAACAAATTAAACAGCCATGGAGACATCATGCACCACTGCCACTGAGTCAGCATCAAACACTTCACCTGCTGCCCCTCTCTAGCACATTCACATCAGACAACTTCTTTGCATGCCTGTCAATTACCATATAATCCAAAAAAAAATGCCCAATACCCCCTAATCCTGCTCACCCACATACATTTAAATATGCATTTCCTTAGACAAAGTATTTCCAATCATCATGTCACAACTGAACTGGTCTCTTAGTTTCCAGAAATGTAATGAGACAAAATACAATGCAAGTCTCATTATCCTCATTGAATACAAAAAAAAGGGAAAACAAAAAGAAGATAAGGCATTTCATTTGTGAATTATATCAATTTACAGATTAACTGTATAATGTTTTCAGTGATATACAGTAATGCAATGAGTTCACTAAATGGTTGAACTACCAACTTTATAGCTTCAATGATTTACGACAGCTGCATGTGAGGGTCAGAGAAGCCAGATGACTGGCTGAGGTGAAACATATGACAGGTTTGTGACTAGCTGATTTGAGAAAGTAGGTGATGAACTACAAAAAGAGGTTTAATGAGAAAAGAACACACCAAAAGGTCAGAATAGCAAGGTAGCAGAGTGCTAATTGTCACTCATGCGTTTTCGCCAATAAGGCAGTACATGCCAAACACAAATATGGGCGAGTGATATGGAAAGTTACCTAAGTGTGACCGAGAATCTAGATTGTATGTCCTCACTGCTTTTTGAAGTGGCTAGAACCAGCTTCATATTGTGCTAGTAAAATGGGCAATAGTAGTTCAGGTGGCACTAGCTTGAGTATATGCTTCTTCCTAGACAACAATTCCTCCAAAAATTATGAGATATGTTTTGAAGAGACCAATATGTTTCTCCCAAATAAGTCAGTGTGATTGGAAACATGGCATTTCTCCCAGGAGCATCTTGGTGTGTGAAGACCTTGTGTGATCTCCCATGAACAGCATAAGAATTCACAAGGAAATAGGTGCATTTTCCTGTGGACAAGGGTTTGTGTGGAGACTGTGAATACTCAAAGGACAGCTTGAAGCTTTTGCAAGGGGCCCATGTCAGATTGCCAAACCTGAAGGCTGTGGTGCCTTAAGTGATTACTTTAAAGGAAAGTCTGGAATCATTCAATCATTTAGGAAACCAGATAATAGATATTTGAGGAAAAATCTCGAGACTGTGCTTGCAATGCCCATACTGTCGTAAACTAGTGAACTGTTGGGCAGATAATAAGATGTATTTAAGACTGTTTTCATTAATATTATTTCCCCAATTAGTTAGTAATATTTTTTCTTAGTATATTCTTTACACAGGATAAAAATGGTACTAAATCTTGTTTGGTATGTTGTCTGATTATATCCACACTTCATGGACTACACTTGCTCATAGTTATGCTACAAGCAAAGAGACACCTTCAATGAGCATTTATCTCTGGAGTAAGATCTCAGTGAATGCTTCTCACTCCAAAGAAGTCAATTCTCTTCCTCCAACTTACTGCAATGATGTCTTGAAGATGGAAGAGGAAGCCTCAGATTCCATAATAGTAATGCATTACTACTAATAATAATAATAACCCCTTCACAAAGCAAACAGGGTACTGGTTGGTTACCCTAAGAAATTCAGTCTTGGTTGAGACAAAATATATTGAAAACCTTGCCAGGAGTGGTCAACTTCAAAAGTGAACTGTCTTGCTGATTTGAGGTGAAAGTGATTTAGGATTGCTTGTTAGTCAATTTCCTGTAATATATGAACTTGTGCTGAAACCACTCAACTCATTTTATTCTCTCATAAGAACTGAGGAAAATCATGAATCTTTACAAATCAATGAAGCTAGATCAATCTATGGGTTATAAAAATAAGGATCTTCAAGCATTCATTCTGGAAGAATAAGAGAGTGACATATCAGGATGCACTTGAATAACAAAAAATAAAGAATAAGGCTGATGAGGGTATTTCGATGGCTAGAGCTGGTACACTTGAAATGGTGCCTAGATAAATATATAATGTTTCTGTTAGTGGTATTTGTGTTAAGTACTGTACAGTGATTACATTTGGTAAAATTTTTCCATGGAAGATGTAAATTATCATGACTTAATCATGCATATGTTCTCAGTCATATGTAAAAAAGTTAACTGAATCATAAAATCTTTCTTTTCCAAGTAAAATAAATAAGCTAAAATAAAAATAAGAAATAAGAGTTGGAAGGGGGACTCAAATATGTAGATGGAAGAACAGAGTGAAAAAGATTTTCAGTGTTCAGGGACTGAACATGCAGGAGGGTGAAAGGCATGCATAGGATAGAGTGAACTGGAGCAATGTGGTATACAGGGGGGAATGTGCTTTCAATGGATTGAACCAGGTCATATGAAGTAGCTGGGGGAAACCACAAAAAGGTCTGTGGGGTATGTGTTGTATAGATAGGAGGCTGTGATTTCAGTGCATTACACAACACAGTTAGAGAATGGGCACAAACAAATGAGGCCTTTTCTTAGTCTGTCCTGAGCATTACCTTGCTAAAACAGGAAACATCATTCAAGTAAAAAAAAAAAAAAGACATTTGTTTATATAGTATAGGTACACCACCGATTTTCCGGCACTCTAACTTCCAAAGCCTTGCCGAATTAACCATTTTGTTGGACCAACCGTGATCACATAATAATAATTATTCAACACATTTCTAACCCACTAATTATACATCTCCCATTTGTCTAAAGGATACCGTGGACTGCTAGAA
>JAUTXX010240571.1:0-14526 GCA_032273605.1 Panulirus laevicauda | reverse complement strand
ATCAATTTTCTGAGCAATCGAAATATATTCTAAATTATCCATAAGAAAAATATCCATGAATTATCTAAAGATATTCTTCCTCTGCAGTACAGCATTGAAAATAATCTCAAATCATTTTCATTAATATTCAAATACTCAAGATTAATAAAACCTAGGATATTCAATGTGCTCTGGGCAATGAGCAAGGAATAAGAGTCTTAAAAAAAAAATACCTGTAACAGTACGTACCGAGTAAGCTTTGGAGGAAAAAGCTTAATGAGCTGAAAAAAAGAGGTCTTCTACGGTGACTTTCCGTTCTCATCCTTTCAGTACGAATGGCCACTTCGCGTATTTGCTTACTATATCATTCTCACAGTTTACCTTACCCAGTTCACAATCTACCAGTCGTGGGTCGAGTAACACTTGAAGGACAAGTGATATACTTTCGTATACTTCTTTTCCAAATTGTGAACACCAGTTCGCCTGGCTGATACCTTTCAATCAAACGAAAATGATGCAAAAGAAAAAAAGAATAAATTGATTAATAAAAGCAACTCTCACTCTGTATCACCTCATCAACAGACGTCCGCGCAGGTTTGCAAGTGACTATCATTAATCTTTTTCATATCAGCTGTCCATGTTATATCATCGGGCTAATGGGCTGGTGTTATCCCTACTGAATATGGAAATATCCGCTTGAATACTACAAATCTAATCTCTCAAACCATCTTTCATAATATACTATTTTCAAACTTTTCAATCTATCATATTTTCTTTTTTTTTGGTACAATATTATAATGTGTTGCTGATGTCTCCAACGCCTGTGAATGAGACCTCGAAACTCTGCGAATTCATTCAATTCACGTGGATGTGAACCACTAGGTGAACTGGACGTATTCTGAATAACATGTAGGTACTGATTACACTGTCGTGGTCAGTGCAGACCGTCTAGCGACAGAATAACGAGAAGAGTACACAGCAGCGTCGAGCGTTAGAACAACGAAGACAAGAGAGTACAGAGGCAGCCCACATGGATATCATTTAGACCATGAAGCCAAATAAAAAATTCGTGTGGAATGGATGTCTTCATGCCTATGTAAATTCCTTATAGACGGCATGAACAGTAAGATGAAGGATCCAAGACGTCAAAACAGTGTGGATACTATCGAGATATATGGGGATTAGACTTTTAAGAGTGTTATCTAAACCCATTGACATCTATCTACTTGAATACACTGTACACATAGGGAATATTATCTAGATACTCTAGATACTCATCTATACTGAATACTATCTAGAAAAACGTTTGTTCGACAAAGACATCTCATCCATGACTACCTCCAAGAACCGAACCATATCTACGACTCTTGTCTTCAATACAAACCTCGTCCTCAATCAAACTTCGAGGACCTGCCTCGTCAGACGCACAGCACAGAGGGGCGAGGCTCCAGCTATGTGAAGTCCACAAGTTTTAATTCTTGCTGGGTGGGAGAGCAAGGGTTCCTGAGAAATGCACAGAATTATGCACCCCTGTTAATGTTACTGGCATGTTGGCACAGGGAAAGCTAAAAGCCATGACATACTCGTACAATTTTGGTGCAAGAACTGATAAAGACTTGAGGAATTAAGAAGCATCAATCATGCAATTTGAACCATTTATTTAGTTTATAACCGGGTAAAGAGAGGAAAGTGAGGTTTGCGAAACGAGACTCCAAACATGGTTGGAAACACCGACTAATGGCACACTAAAAGAACTACCTTTCAAGGTCTCGCGACTGAAGAGAAAATAAATCTCAATGGTAGAATAAAGACAAATACAGTCGTATCATTTCTTTCAACTACAATATAAGCGGCGCCCATTAAACATCTGACGGGAAAAAGAGAATATATGGATTCATCTCTTCTATCACCGTCGGGAAATGTGTGTCACCGGAACCAACTCAGTGGTTCGAACTGGCATCGAATCCTCAGACCAGATTCAGGGACGTATTAGTTCTGTGATACACTTCAGTTCATCCTAGAAAACTAAACGTTCAGAACTCACTCACTGAACATTAGAAATTCTCCACACTTATATATACTTAAGAGTTCTAAGATTTGAGGGGCACTCAGAATGCCTAACTAGCAATCACGCCTCTACTTAAGACAACACAAGTTATAATACAAGTTAGCGGTTCTCACGGTCAGCTCACGGTGTACATAAAGTAGGAATTACCGTAGCACCTACATACCTGCTGGTTACACGACCCTAAACACGCCCAGAGAACCACCCCACCGACGCACACGTATGTCTTGTTATATTTTCAGGTGCTACTTCTAGCCAGCTATGAATCCACCGTGCTTGCAGCAGCTGTTAAATTTTCGAGGTAGGGAAATCATGGTGGAGACCCAACGAATCCACACGAAACAAAATGCTTTACAGAGAAAATGTCATAGAATAACGAAGAGAAGCGAGTGCACATCAGCATCTAGCGATAGAATAACAGAAAAAAAGTACAGCGTTGTCATTTGAAAGAATAACGAAGAGATCACACAGCATCGTCAAGCGATAGAATACCGAAGATAAGAGATCGCACAGGGATCAAGCGATGGAATAACGAAGAGATGAGAGCGCACATCAGCATCTGGCGATGGAATATCGAAGAGATGAGATCGTCAAGCGATGGAACAACGAAGACAAGAGATCGCACAGCATCGTCTGGCGATGGAATAACGAAGAGATTTAGCTCGCACAGCATCGTCAAGCGATGGAATAACGAAGTGATGAGAGCGCACATCAGCGTCAAGCGATAGGATAACAAGGCATCCAACGACCCCCTGCCAACAACGACCTTCCTTTTCCTAGACACGTCTTCCCACCTTTTATTATTATTATTTTTTTTCTGGCGACATTAATTCCCATTACAGACGGCCGTGTGTGTGTGTATCTTGGGGCCACCGTACCTTTGGCTTGTGTCCAAACGACTCCAGCCAGCCTCGAATTATTTTCCTGTTGGGGGGAATCTAGAATTTACGAGGATATAGAGGCTCTGTGTGTGTGTGTATATGACATTTGGGTACTGGAGTAATTCTCTTCAAATTGCTCCCAAGGTCATTGTCAGTTCGGGTAAAGAAATCGAGAGAGTAAACAGATTCGGAGGGATGTAGTGTGTAGTAAAATAGAAATCAGTTGTTAAAATAGAGAATTTGTGTATCCTGCTTCAACTGTCGAATAGTAGTTAGTTGATTTACGTAGATTATACGATAATTATTGTATTTCTTTTCTTATTTTCTTAAAAAAGACTCTTTTCCTCATAACAATAGTTCTACCCACTTTCTCTAATCGTCCCCTGGAAATCAAGAGTATGGGAATAAGTGTTGTATCATGTTCGCCACCGTCACATCCACACCAAATGAGATCCTTCGTCCCTTGTTTACAGCCGGTTCTCACTCTGCCGGCAGCGTTTTCTTTTTTTTCTTTTTTTTTTTTTTAATTAGAGTGCATTCAGATTTCCCAGAAAATCCAGTTTCCCATCCGATTTTAGTATGTTACACATAAAACAGCTCTTATATTTTCAAAATACAAATACTAATTTCCATACCATCCGCAATTAAGAGCAAATACGTTGGAAAATATTCGCATAGCAACAATACCACCATTGAGAATCTGTATTTGCGATCTTTTCAGGTGGTGTGAATGCTTTCTCGAGCTAGTTACCCAGTGGTAGTACTTCAGCCAGTAACAAAGGTGTACAATGGAAGCACCAATTAACTACCCTAGATCAGTGTGTACACATGAACGTCTCTATACTGTGATGACGCACCTCAAGGCACCGTATCTGAATCACGTAAACTAAAAACCTGAAACAAGTTGATACAAATTTCATACTGAAGTCATTATAAGCGATACCTTTAGTCATCTAAAGAAAGAAAATGAAGTGTTTAGGTGAATGTAACGAGGAAGAACGCCTGAAAGACTTCATGAGGCATCCACAAGAATTGTTTAATGTGGTAACGAGGCAGAATAACTAATAAACTAATTAACTGATCAACGACCGACAACTTTTTAAAGAGCTGGGAATATTATATAACGAAATAACGAAATATTTTCCTTTGGTTCGACTGAATCTGGAAATCATTTGAGTGTGTTATATAAAGGACAATGCCAATTAAACGTGGTACAGAGATTTCCAAAGGATTAACTTTTATCATCGAAAAAACAAACAAACATAAATCTAAGTAAATGGACGGTTTAAAAGTGGCGCACTTTTAGTGTGATAACTATATGTGTGTTACAGGCAAAGTGCCTTATACTCGTGTTGCCCCGTCTCTTAACACCTATGTATACACACACACACACACACACACAAACACACACACACAAACACACACACACACACACACATACACACACACACCAGACGAAGCCAAGTACCCATTTATAGACACCCTAAGAATTCTCAGGGGATCAAAAGCTGACATACTCTCCCATGAGGGTTGGAAAAGGTTCCCAAACTATTGTAACACGACTTGATCCTTTCACTGTAGTGGAATTTTACCATAACACGGTCGTAGAAGAGTCGATTTCCAGTCTACCAAAGAGGTTAAGTGTTGTGGAACTAGCACACTAATTAATGTTGAGTATGAACTAGTCTTTTAAAAAAAAGTTACAAGTGAAAGAGAACATAATGCTCAAATTCGGAGGAAAAAGAATGGGACATTTTCCCAAGCGTTCGTCTATTTTCCAAGACCCCCGAAAGAGATCTTGGAAAACAGGCTAAATCTTGGAAGTATGTTCTTATATTCTCCTTGCGAGTTGATATATACGTATATGTATGCTACACACACGCATACATACCTCAGAGAACCTGTGTCACAGTGTCCCTGACCTCTGACCTATCACGGGCGACGGAAAGCCCACACCTCGAGCTAGGTCACGCTATAGTGGCCCTTCTCTCGCTACACTCGCTTGCATCGCTCTCTCGTACCTCGACAGGAGGGTGTCCTCTTTCCCTTCCCCAGACAACTCCGGGCATCTTCATGTCGCCCACTCTACTCTCACCGAGATGTTCAACGCCTCCCACACCACACTACTGCTCCCTCTTCCCCACTCCAAACCACTCGTTCGATACACACCTACTCCACCACGCTACACACACCCACACGCACCAAGTCTCAAGGTCGCCTCGTCCACGTACTTGTCCTCTCCCAAGCCTATATCCACATCATCCACCCTCATCCATGCGCACGAAATCCTCCACTCTCTACAGCCCCGCTTTTCATTTCAGACCAATTACTCCACATTCTTGTATGTTCCTCCACACGACTTACGCCACCTCACACCTTCAGACGGTCGCATCCACGCATCTATACCTCCCGCTTTACTCCTACCTATTCTCTGGCATCACCAATTAATCAACTTACTGTTCTATCCTGACCTCAGCCACTTAGCAATCGAATTAATAATTCCTTTTAATAAACAACACCATCCACTTCAGGCATCAATCCCCTTACAATCTTGGTCTTTTAACAACAGTTCCTCAAGGAGTAACAAATTACTACAATGAATCATAAAAAAAAAGGTTCCTTTTTCTGTCAATAAGTCAGCCTCTCTGGAGTCCACTGAAGTAGCTCAGACCCATCTAAAGTTGGAGCTCCGTCTGGGATTTGGGTGATGAGGTAAGACTTTTGTGCTACGCCACGAAGGCCAATTTTCGACCACAGGGTACTGGTGTATGGTCCTTTGGGAGTTGGGGGTGAGGAGGAGGAAGGGCAGAGAGCTGCTGGGACGAGTCGAGCTCACCTCCTTCAGGTTGGGTGTGAAGTAGTTCTTGACAAGTTTCATTTAGGATGAATTGTGCTGTTTTATTATATGGTTTATTTCCATCCTGAAGTTTTCAGAATAGGTCACTGACTATCACAAACCAAGTAGAGGCAGTGTACGAGTGTACGGTAGAATTGAAAATTTTTTTTTGGATCTGCTGAAAAATATTCGTAATATTCTTTATAAGTAGTTCGTAACCGGAGAACGGGTGGGTCTTGTTCCCAGCTGGGCACACACACACGCCACCCATCAACTTAATTCATCTCTCTCTCTTTCTTCCACCCTCCTCTTGTCGTCCTGCCATTTTCCTCTGTAGCCATCATCTTAAATCTTTCTCTCTTCCCCTACTGATCTGCCATTCAGTCTTTGATTATGTTACTTCAGATCGCTTCGAATACCTAATCCCTTTTTCCTCTGATCGTCTAGAACTCTTTCTAAACCACTAAATCCCCTCTTTCACCCATTCCTTACATGTATATTCTTTTTGTAGCTTCTTGCTCTCTCTCTTTTCCAGCCTCCATCAGCCGCTTTCCTTAAATCCAGTCACCCTCAATCATTCCTCTCTCACTCTCTATTCATATCATAGTCTAATCCTTCTATTTCTAAACTTATCGTCTTTATCTTGTTCTTCTTTCACACCTTTCATGCACGTCACTATCTTCTCTCTCTCTCTCTCTCGTCCTTCCTCTCACACATTTCCCATCGTCCCTCTCCCACTCTCCGTAGCTCCAATCTCTTCCCCTTAATCTGGAACGAGAATGATAATGTCATTCTGGAGTCAAGTTTTCCGGGCGTTCCCTCCGGTAAAGGTGTTCCAGAAGCCATTCTTTTTTTCTTTCTAAGTCTGCTTGAGTGGAAGGGCCATTTCCCTTTGGTTCCATTACTTTGTGCTCCAGGTACATGGGTGGGGAGGCAAGATCTAGTTCTTCAGGCTTTATTACTCTTGTGCCTAAGTGATGGAAACAATGTCGGCCAGGTCCTCTCGTTCCTTCCACTATCTGCCTGGAATGGGTGGGGATTATACCCTTTAGGTTTCACTGCTCTTTGAATAGGGAAGATTACATTCCTCAGGTTCTTCTTTTGCTCTGCACCATTAAGGCTTCTAAACACAAAAGGATCGTGTGTGTCGGCTAACCCTCGTTATGTGATTTATGCATTACACATCTTCCAGTAATGTTTCTCCAGTATTCCAGGCCTCACAGAGCTGATGCCATTAGTTCCCTTCTGCCTCACAAAACTAACGGTGTCACCTCTCCCTCCTTCCTCACGGCTTTATTCCTTCTTTCCCCTGTGATGATCATAAAGCCTTCCCTCTTACAGACCCGTGGACAGCTTCCTTCATCTCTCCATCAAAGGAACTGGGACTCTCATGATTCACTCTCATAAAACTTCGAGAGTAAATCTTCTCATCACAGGATCTGTTCACAAACCCAGAACACTTTGGCTGTTGAGCCATCCAACCTCCCCAGGGACGTTAGTGTGGGGTGTAATCATAGCTCATAAAACAGGAGGTGTATAACCCATCTCTCTCACTCTATATACTTGAGGGCGTTAGTCCTCCTTACAATCCCGTGAGGGTTGGTGGTTTAATTTAGCCTTCAAAACTCGTTTGACTGTACAGAAGCTCCTCTTATCCTAAAGCAGATATGGAGACAGACTGCCTTACGCCTCTGTAAAGGTTAAGTGTGCAAAAACTCCACACCACACCCATCATACATGTGTGTTATCACACCACTTGCGTTTTATAGAGCTGAAGAGCAGCAGCGATGTTTCTGCTCTCTTGGACCTGTGATATTACATCCTCCTTTAGTGAACCTTAGGTGTCAGCCCTCCTTTAAAAGCCGGTGCTGGTAGTCTCAACACTCCCTCCCTTGATACTGCACAATGCTAACATTAAAACATTCTTTCATCACAGAGCTGGGAGGACTGGTCAGCCTTACTCTACTGTATATCTTGGGGGATCCCTAGAGTTCGTACTTTTGCATCCCTACCCATTACCTTAGCTTGTTCCCTTAAGCCAAGGTCTCGTGGGGATATTGATGACTAGACCGAGCTAGGGGCTATGAGAAGGACACAAGGAGAGTCGTCTGCGGCTCAAGGAAAGAGTTTGTTCTCGAGATATTCGGCAGTAGAGGAACGGGTGTCAGAAAGGGCTGGTTAGTGGGGTCAGGTCGCTGGTAATCTGGTGAAATCACTTGGGGGTGTGGTTGAGGATGATGGCGGGTTGGGGTTGTTGAGAGGGGCTGATATTTGATGATAGAGGGACTAACTTAAGTAGAGTGGTCGACCTTCTCTTCTCTTTTCTCCCTTTCCCTCCCCATTCATCAGTCTCTGCCACAACCTCTTTCACCCCTCATCAGAACAGAAATTAAGAGGCAAGAGGTGACACGGCGCCTCATTATCTTCCTCCCTTCTACCACGTTATTTCCCTTCTACCTCCTCCTCTTCCTGCTACGCCAACCCTCGCCACCACCTGTCGCGTCTTGCGGTGCTCTCGACCCCCTCTCTCTCTTCTGACCCTCCTCGACACCCTTCACCTGCCACTCTCCAGCCTCTCTCCTCCAGCTTGTAAGGAGTGGTGAGGCGACCACCCTCACCAGACACAGCTGAGGCTGGAGGTGATGGCGTTAATGAGGGAGAAGGTGGCGGAGGTCACGGTAAAAGATGAGAGGATGAGGAGGAGGAGGAAGAGGAGGATGGCCATGAAGGCAGTGGTGGTGGCGACAGTAGCGGCGACGTGCATTAGAAATCGACGAACTCAGGGATGTAATATGAATACTACATACTGACGGTGAAGTGCACCAGCCATCATCCATGAGCATATGGTTAGCACGTCGGAGCCTCTGACTAAAGTCACAGGCTCCTCTGGATCGAGACTCCAGAGGCTGTTGCCTCAAGTCGCCTGCTCTTTGCACTGCACTGCGAAGCCAAATCCAGCCAACTTTCTTTCTTCCTTCCCTCCCCAAACCAGTTACAGGGACTGAGACCTGAACTCGTTCGTCACTGGGAGACCAAACCCCAAAGTCCAACAAGTTGGGATCAATGCAATGGAAACATCGGACTCCGACGCTCCAATGAAGTTCCAAACGTTAACTCGACGCCCGACAAAATCGTGGCTTCGATTTCCTGAGATGTCAAAGGGATTCTAGCGAGTGACTCTACGTCGTGTCAGACAAACAGAGACAGGTGACTGTGAGGCTGGCCTGATGCTACCGTTGCCCAGTGCTAGGAGGGAGGCACGGTGGGGTGAAAGCTGACCAAAGGCGGGTATTTCTGCCTTGGTTCAATGCACCAGTCTAAAAGGCCTGTATTGAAGACGATGATTTTGGTGCGGGTGGTTTTCGAGCAAGTTAAACCCACCTCGTATTGCAGGAGCTGATTTTCGTGCTGGCTGATTTCGAGCAATTTAACTAACCTCGTATTGCGGGAACTGGCTTTCGTGCGTATGATTTTCGAGGAGCTTCATCAACCTCATATATTGCAAGACGTGGCCCTAAATCTCTATCAATCTATTACGAAAACGAAGTCTTACTTGTGAGGTCGCCTCTGTGAAGGGTAGGGATATGCTTACTGGCGCTAAGGAAGCAACTGGGAAATTTCTATGAAGCGAGACATTATAAGTTTGAGAAGGAAACAGATCAAGTTCATCAAAGCGAATAAAGACATTCCTTCTTGTATTTGCACCTGTTGGAAATTTCCAGCCTGGATGGCACAGCGTTAAGAACAGGCGACTGGCCATTCTAAATTTAAAATTCTCTAAGCTTTTCGCTCTAAAGCCCTTAAAGTTAAAATTCTCTGAGCTCTTGGTGGCCCTGAAAGTTAAAATTCTCTTAGCCTCTGCTATAAGGCCCTTAAAAGTCCCTGAAATCTTGCTCTCAGGCCCTGAAGGAGAGTGAAAATTCTCTTAAGCTTTTGCTCTAACGCCCTTAAGTTAAAATTCTCATGGCTTCCATTCTAACTTTTCGAGTGATGATAAGATGGGGCACTACCAGCCCCTCATATGTTAAATTAATTAAATTCTACAAGCACCATACCACTGTACTAGACTAATGTGAGGACTTATCATTTCAGAATGATTAATTTCGTTCGGTGAACAGCAGGATGGTATAAGCTTTAATGATGATGATAATTAAGTGTTGAGCTTCATGGAGGCTGGAGACTGAATAAGTCAAAGGGCCAAAGTCACGACGCTGCCACAGAACGAGTGGTATATACACCACATTTCCTCTCCCTCTTCTGGCAAGTGTCACTTCAGTCCTGCTGTCATGGTGTTCCTAAACGCAACACACTAACATAATTCTCTCGTATAACATACTTTAACTCCCTTCCTAAAAGCAAGTTTCTAATGTTTTTCGTCTTACACAACATATTCAAATGCTCTTTCTTCAGGCAACACACTCTAATGCAATATACTCTAATAATATTCCTAAATGCAAGTCACTAACATTTTCCTCTGATGGAACACTCTAATATCTTCCTCTACTGCAACAAACACTAGTGCTCTACCTATACGCAACACACTCCAATACTTTTCCCTCATATAACACTCTAATTGTCTTCCTAAAACACACCCCCGCACTCTAACACAATATGCCCCAGAGGCCTTCCTTGACACAACACACTCTAAATACTTCGTCTTGAGCGCAACACAATCCCTCATTTCCCCCGAAGACACGCAACTCAACTATTCCTAACAGCAACACACTCCCGTATCATTCCCAGACGCAACTTAAAACGCTCTTTCTATACACACACACACAACACCCTGCCGGATCAATGTCTCGCACACAACGCTAATGATTTCCTAGGTAACAATAAACGCCATCATGTTCCTTTCTAATCTCATTATTCTTTAAGACATCCTTTCGAGAAAGAGTCCCCTTTTACTGCACCTTATTGGCAACACCTGTTTTCACTTACGGTAACGCAATACGCTAACACTCGCTCACACCTGAGGCCTCCAGCCATTATTTTCCCGCTGTAGCACATGACATCTTCCTCACGTTCCTTCCCCATCTCTGCTTACGTTGACCTTCCTATATTCCCCGTTCTAAGCTCCCAATATTATCTGTTCACTCCCATATTAGCTCCTTATAATCTCTGCTTATGTTGACCTTCCTATATTTCCCGTTCTAAAAACTCAGTATTTTCTGTTAACTCCCCTTATGTTTTTTCTGTAACTTGATATTTCCTGTAACTCCTAAAAGTACGGTAACTCCCTCTATTTACGGTAGCTCGCAATATCATCGGTAACTCCTAGTAACGTCGGTAAAACGCAGTTTACGACAGTGTTGCGACCTCCACATCAACTTGCTGTAAACCATCCACTCATATTCCTCTTACTTTCTCTGTTGCAGAAGCTCAAGTCCCTTTTGTAAACTCTTTTACTTCTAGTAAACCCCAATTTCAACCTTCCCTGCTGTAGACCTAATGTTGTGTTATAAACCAACTTCTGCTGTAAACTTTTTTTTTTCCTCTATCATAAGCATTTTGTATAGGTATTCTCACTCACTATCTTCCCTAGTGTAAACACCACTTTCCAAATGTAAACCAGACGTCTTGTAAACTATGACCATTCTTACGCTTGCCCCCTGAGTCCACTGTTGTAAACATTCGACCTTATCTCGAGGCTGAGGACTCATAATAGTGAGTCACTAAACCTCAAGACTCTGGGATCACACCACACACCAGTGACTAAACACACGACTCTAAGACAAGAGAGTCAGATCACAACACACGAGTCACTAGACATGTGACAAAGAGACTATGGGATCATAACACACGAGTATATGACAACATATGACCTACTTTCCAAGCTGTGGGGACCACAAGACACAGAATTCCCATCGAGACACTTGTAAAAGCAAAATCCTGAGTGGAGAGAGTCCCGTGTGTGTCCCCAGACTGGGATAAGTAGGCCGTAAACCAAACTCGGGCTCATAAAACATACACTGCCTCACCCCGGACCACACGCCACCCTGCATACTGATTTTCTCATTCCTCTACCTTGACCTCTGTCCTCTCCCTCCTCCTCAAGTGACTTCCCTCGTCGTTAGCCCCATCTCTAGATGACTACACCTCCCCTCAGCCACTCGATCCCCTCAGTTACTCGATCCCTCAACCCCTCGGTCACCCGTCCCCTCGGTCACTCGACCCCTCGGTCACTCGACCCCTCGGTCAGTCAAAGGCCTCATTAACCCCCCTCTACTTGATCATACTCCCATCGACTGCACTTACCTCGATCACAGCTTGCACAGAGCAGTCGCCCACTGTGTATAACTCTGCTTGTATTCAGCACTAATCAGCCGACACAAACTGGGCCAAAGCAGGCCCTAATTGAAGTAATGAGTACAATGGGGGATTAACTTAAGCTCCTTAGGTGTTTTTCGATCCGACTTAAGAAACTTAAGAGGGGATATTGGAGAAATAAAGAGATTACTTCAGCTCTGCTGAGCAAGGAAAATAGGAGGTGTCTTAACGACCAATCCTCGTGTGGTTGGTCTACACACACAAAACTATAAGAAGCAGCGAGACAACTGTGTGGCGCGGGTCCACGACACACACACACATGGGCATCTCAAGAGAAGTAGTGGCTGGAATGATACGTGTGGAACAGAGAAGATGGGAAACATGACGGGAGAGAGAAAGGGTTAATAAGCCGGATGGCTTTCCATTCCACTCTTGACTGAAAGACAACTGGAAAAGAGAGGAATCCCAGATACGCCAGTAGCGCTCCATCCACGGGCGGGAAAGATGGTTGTGGATAATCAGCTAAAAAAGATGCCCGTTGTACCTCACCTGTGACGTGATTTTCCTATCTATTTATTTATGAAATAGCTCCGCCTGCACGAGGATAAGTAACCTTTGGCGAGGATGTACCACTGGGAGTGTAGTCTCGTCATAGAACTTCTCACTCCGAAGGAGTCTACATTTCCCTGCTACTGGAGGTCACGCAGTCTTGGACTACAAGATCCTTTGGTAAGGTCCTGCCCACCACCTGGCCTCATTTCACAGCAGCTGGTCTTACAGTAATAATAAATACATTATTATGAAAATGAAGACACAGTTCCTCAATAAACGTAACTAAATCCACTTAAAACATTTAGCCAACATAGCGACACACGTCACCAAAGCTTTATAACATAAGCTCACTGCTTATCTGAAATTCACTCTCGGGTGCCTTGCGAACACTCCAATTCATTAATTTTCAACGACAGAAAAGAGAATTTCGTTCATTATGTCTTTGGCTGGAAAGCCGTTCGTCCTCCAGCTTTTGCAAATGCCACTGTGACTGAAAACATACCAAAATCTCTCCTTTAAAAACTATTCACTTTAAGACCCTCATTCTCTAACTTGAGCAGAAAAGGCGAAGGTTTTCTCATGTGGGAACGACCCAAGATTTAATGGGGAAATTTAGACGCCACTATTCCAGTAATCTAACGAGAAAGTAACATGTGAGACATCTTGAACCTGCAATTGTAAGTCTGGTCCCCGATATCAAGAGTCGACATTGGTGACAGCTAAGGCAATCTCGAGGAAGAATGGCTGTCATACTCGACAGATTTCATCCTTGGAATATTTTCCCAAATCCGTCTGGGGCTCTTCCATAAGCCAGACATGGCTCAGAGAGTTACAAGTTTGATTACATTAAGTCAAAGGTACAATTACGAAGCGGTCCTTGTTTTTTTTTTGCCCCGATGGCTACTGGAGGTTGCCCTTTCTGTACTGAACATTCAATTAACACCAAAGCGATTATCTTTTTCATCTAGTCCTCGTTAACTACGTGATAACTAAGTACCTTCCATTAACTCCCAAGCTGCTATCCTCAATCATGTAACATTGTGTCTACCATCAAAAACAGAGAGGTCTATGGCTCTCTCCCACATATGCAGTTTTGGGTGGTACTCAACACGTTCTAAATCTATTATACGACGAAAGATGTGATAGGCATGTGCAACGCCAAACTGCCACGCTCTCTGGACCTAACATGGAATAGGACTTTGGAAACCACACGATATCTGCAACACAGCTTCAGTGTAGCGAGGTAAGGCAACCCCCTTCTGAAATCCTGCGTTACGTGACTTGATCTTTAAACTTCGGAAAAAAGAAAAAAAAAATATACATATAATTCTTTTATTCCCCCAAATTACAAACAATTACTTTCTACAGCGAATGACCATGAGAGTCAACTCCTGATAATGCTTCCAAATTACTTAATTACAAAATGAATTTGTAAAGTTCGGTACTCAATAAAGTAAATAAACTCTGGTGCACAACAATGTGAATTTGTTTGCTACAGATGTACAGGTATTATTACGGTGTTCGACTTCGAGTGTAATTTAATACACCGAGCAAAACAGAAATAAAAAACCCTACTTATTCCCTGTGATCTAACTGTACGTGCACTAATTGCTCTAATTACAGAGCTTACGAGATCACTTCCACCAAATTACCTGAAATAATTATGTGTATGGAACAATTATTACCTGCTTTAATTAAACATGATATAAGGGATTAATTTCTTTTACCTCTTGATCTTTTTTTAAGAGTATTAATTAGAGGTGCTTTTTACGTCATATTAATTCGACTAGTAAGAGCTTGTAAATATATACAAGTATTTACATGCCAGCGCACAGCCTATGAACATAAAGAGTCTGTCCTGAAAAAAACAAGTTTCTTTGTACATACACACACACACACACACACACACACACACACACACACACACACACACACACACATTT
>JAUTXX010240461.1:0-14526 GCA_032273605.1 Panulirus laevicauda | reverse complement strand
ATGGTTTGGGCAAAGGGAAAGGATGACTGAACGGACTGAGAGGATACAAATGGAAGGAGCAAAAAGTAAGTTTGGGTTGAGGAGAAGGTGGAAGGATGGGGTGGAGGAAGCTTTGGAGTATCAGGTCTTGCTTCAGGAAGATGAGGCATGGACTAGCTAAGATGAGTTGGGGCAATATGTTATATGGGGAGTGAGATAAGCTGTAGGTAGGCTGAATCAGCGTATATGAAGTGTGTCAGAGTAAGTCATGGAGCAGTGTGTGGGGCAGTGCTATGGGTGGTAGTAAGTTTTTCAATAAATTACACCTGACTGGCAGAGATTGGATGAGCATAAATGAGGCCAGTTTGTTTCTGAGGGTTCCTCCCAAAATTGGGAAAATTATTTTGGTTCAGAAAAATTAGTATGTACCGAAGGGAATGTGTCAGACTTTGATATTCAAGATATTGTAATGGTCATGTTGGAGAGTTGTGATCTGATTGTATAAGCTAATGCATAATAACATCAGTTGACTTGTGTGAGTTTACATTTCCATAGAACAGGTACCACAGCTGTATTAACTTTTGCATTTCGGTGTCCATTTTAATGTTCTTTTCACTTCGACATTAACCAGGAAGTCAAACTCAGATACTACATCATGAAGTCAAACTCAGACACTACATCATGAAGTCAAACTCAGACACTACATCCTGAAGTCAAACTCAGACACTACATGATTACTATTTCCAAGTATGGTTTTCCCATGTTACATCCCATGTTAACTTTTTCAGTGTGTGAAGTTACATGTAATTACAATTTCTTTTTCTCTCTCTGCCAGTCATGGAAAAACTTCATCATCTACAGCAAGCATTCCATCTAGTCAAGTATCTGGAAGTAATAACACACTGGTGGTGTCTGACAAGAGTTTAACAGATCCCAATGCTAGATATATATGTGACAATTCTCTTCTTACTCGAGCACCAACATTCTTTCCTTCAGAAGAGGAGTTTACTGATCCTCTGGACTATATTGAGAAGATTCGGCCAGAAGCAGAGCAGTTTGGTTTGTGTCGCATTGTGCCACCCAGTAATTTCAAGGTAAGATTATAATTGTGTTATTGTGTTAATGTCTCCTTAAACTTTTCCATAATTTTGTGGTTATTCACCTGTTTTATATATTTGTAGTATTATTATTTTTTATTTATTTTGCTGTGTCGCTGTCTCCTGCGTTGGCGAGGTAGCGCAAGGAAACAGTCGAAAGAATGCCCCAACCCACCTACATACACATGTATATACATACACATCCACACACGCAAATATACATACCTATACATCTCATTGTATAAATATATATACACACACAGACATATACATATATACACATGTACATAATTCATACTATCTGCCTTTATTTCTATTTGTTCAATAAGGAGAAAGAGTTCGACTCACGGGCCCCAACTCTGAAAATTTTGTATAAAATTCTTTTCAGTTTACTTATAGTTTGCATCTACAGAAACCTGTCTCAGCTTGATTGATACATCTACAATTACGATACCATATCGGCATGTCTTCACAATTTCTGTAATCTGATTCTCCCTCAGTCTCCTACTATATTCATAATAAACGAAGTATTTCTAACCTTGAAGAAGTCTAAAATTTTTGTATTATTTAGTTCCATCCTTCTAATAAAATTTCAGTTACCCAACTCTGACATTCTCCAGCAGATCAATCTAATCCCACAACTATGGGTACAGTAAATGCTAAAAACATCTTCCCAAACATCTCTCTATTCATGCAACTCATGGCAATATTAATGCTGACTAGAATATAATCCAACTTCTTGGCAACCTTCCTGATAGGAGAGGCTTGTTTTGCCTGCCAGAAATCCTAATCTTTTATATTAACCATTTGCATAAAGGGGCATGGTCAAATGAATTCTGAATGTCCAAGAATAAACAACCTACCTATTAAAGTCTCATGAATGCCAGAATCAGAATTTCACAAGAGAACTTTCCTAGGCACTCTATAATATGCTCTACCTTTTTAATTTTTTTCCATTCAGTAAGTTTGTGCTAAAATCATGTCAACACACCTTTCCTTCCTAAGCCAAATTTGTTTCTCACAAAGGGGTTCACTAGATCCTCTACACAATATTAATCACAATCCTATCACATGCCTTGCTAACCAGGTTAAAGTGGCTTATGTCCTTTTACTTTTGCACAACAGCATTTCTAATCCTAATTCATTCATAGTAATACAGTAAATTACTTATTTACTCCCATGTAACCAACAAGTCCTTTCCCAAACCTCTCCTTTTACCACATACAGAATAATGGTGTTTTTGTTTAACTTGTCTATAAGTCTGTATCATGCGTGTTTATAAGCATATACATGCTTAAAAGTAAGTATTTTCAATCATGCATAATATCCAGATAATATTCAGCTGCTATCATGTACATTTAAGAACCCATACCCATCAATCTCTACCAATATCGCTACCCACTACACCATACATGCATGGCATCCATCACACAGTTTCTTGCCTATATCTACTTCCTATACTGCACCAATTTTCACTTGAAAGAAAGTAGAATGATCAGTGATACAGCTATGAAAATGTAATGGAAAAACAACTTACCTCAGTCTCATCAAGACCAGCATAAATCAGGAAAACAGCAAAGCGGATAATTTTCAGCGTTAAAGGTCTTCCCAATATCTCAGCAACAACTGCCACGGGCAAAAAGCGACCCTCTGAGAAACTAAATCCATTCTGGTCTAGCACAAATCGTGATGCGAGGTGTAGTACCTATAAATAATAGAGCAAAAAAGCATTAATTATCACACCGAGTTACCCCATCACACTGTTGATATAAAAAAATAACTAGTATCAAAACACCTTCAACAGAAGGAAGATGTTTTCTTCATATAAATGTTGTGTTATCTAAACTTTTAACTTGAACTAAACCTAAGCAAATCAATTACAATTAATCATGATGAATCCCTCTTTTCCAGCTAAACTGCCACCATGAATCCCCAAACCCTTAAACTCGTCTCAGCCGTTTAAAACAACCTATCATTCTGTATCACAGTCACCTTGCTCGCTGGGACAGATTACCACATGAAGCCTAATCATTTCAGAATTCAAATACCTGTTCCTGTGTCAATGGTTTTTTCCCATTTCAGTTGTATATCTGACCTGTACCAACACAGTTCACAAGATACGTTAGTCTACAACCATCGAGACCCCTAGCAAAGCTTTTCATCAAGTTTCCTTGTCAAGAGCAAGAAAATATCCTGAAGAGGCAGTTTCCATTACAAGTCCACACAGCAACAGCTTTTAGTTCAACATAAGAGAAATGAGGGGAAAAGTATGTTTACTATCACCTCCATGGGTAAAGTTAGAGATGCTTTACACATTGAAAATATCTCGTGAAGACTTCATCTGAAGTTAAGTTTGGCTGTAATGTAAGAAACTTTATCAAAGTTGTGATTAGTCACAATTCATTTGACTGAAGTTAATTTTGGCTGTAATGTACGAAACTTTATCAAAATTGTGATCAGTCACAATTCATTTTAAATTTCAATGAAGATCAAATCTTCTTACAAGAACACTACTCTGCATTTCTTTGATTTTAGGGCTTACACTGTAGACCCTCTGAGGACAGCAGATTTCTATAAGCTATGTCCAGCAGATTTCTATAAGCTATCTCACATATGGTTGATTTCTAAAAATCAAAATTTGAAATACTAAAAAATCTTGGGTATGCATGGCAAGAGGCTCGTCATTATGTATTCATCCTTCTCATGCCACTCCAATATTACTATACTTACATGATTCCAAGGTGAAGGAAATTCACCATTCTCCACTCTCAAAGCAACGAAGTACTGCACGAATACCAATTTTTCCAAAATGGGGAGCGGAAGGAAGGTTTCATCCCTTTCTTATATGACAATGATACAAGATGGCCTAAACAAGGCCAAGTAATTCTTTTCTAACTTCTTATAAGTGTAGAGTTCCAAAAAATCAACCCATAAGACATACACCAATGTGAAACTATACTCTCCAGATATATACAAGTTAGTCTCTTGTCTGCAATCTTGACATCAATTTCTAAAACAATGAAACACCATTACATCTCAAGAACCAATATACCGAAGATGCAACTACTAAACTTATTGAGATACTATAAACACATCTAAATTGTCGTGCACTGACCTTAAAGAGCCATACACACTCTTTGACCTATGGTCCCACCCGGTGGAGAGGGTTGCTTCTTTGAGTGATATGGTAGCCCTACAGTTTACGCGAGTTTACATGAGAAAGACAGAAAACTGGAGGTCTGATTGACCTGTGACTGGTTTGTTTGGAAAAAAAAAAAACTTGACAAGACATGATTCAGCTCAGCAGTTTTTTTGAGCTATTAACAACTCCCTACTGCTGCACGTTAGCAGACAATGTTCATGTATGATGATGCTTTTTCATTAGCAGTGAGGAATGGAACAGACTGGCTGCCCAATCTGAAGATATGTAGTGAAAAAGTAAAGACAGTAAAAGCAAGGTTCTTATTTCTACGAGATGGGCAGCCGTGTGGAAAAATGTTCCTGATATCAAGTAGTTCTGGGTGATGACCCAAAGGGAAGGCGCTTGGCAAGCATGGGCCTTAGTGTACAATGAGATGCAGTCACATTTGTACTCTAAAAGTTTAACAGGCAAGTTGTTAATTATGGAGTACAGTACTTTCACACTGTGGAAGACGATTCGTTCACACTGGGCATTGAAAAAAGATCAAAAAGGGACACATGAACCATAATGATACATGCATCTGATTCATTATGATTAACAGAAATATGATATTCTCCCAAACTTCCTAAAAGATTCGCTTTTCGGTAACTTGACTTTAAAGACTCAACAGAGTTGTTTTAGTCCCTTACTTCATCCCCTGTGAAAGCAATTGTACATCATTCCAACCTCTTCCTCCAACATTTATTTAAGTTCATTCTTTAGCATCTCTAAAGCTGTCTCTAACTTTCCAGTTACTATCCCCCAGCTGTCAGTAGTGTATCAATAACATTATCATTACACAACTTACCATGAGCTCTGAAACAGCATGTCCCAGTACAACTTGCTGGGTAGTTTGAGACAAAGTGGATATGCCTGGCACTTTCAAGGCAAATTGCCGGGCTCGTATACTTCCTACAACTCTCAATTCTTTATTTGCTGTTTGATGGTAATCCCTTAACATGGAATGAGTCTTGTAGGCAACTATGAAGGACTCGTGGTATGTAGCGCTAAGAGTCTTGGTCAGGTCACTCCAAGGCTGTGATTTTTGTTTATCTTTTAGTTTACTTTTAATAGCAAGCCGCTTCAAGAAAATTTCTGTTGGATATAAAACTCCATTACAAATGAGAAATATGAAAATGCAAAATTTTCAAAAACCTTTTCATTTCAATCTTACGCAGTAATTAGTAGATGCCCAATCTATAAAACCAGAATGCACAGCTGGTAGATAAATAAGACTGAATGCAAGGCAACACAGATCCAATTATTTGCTAGTGTATGTTTCAGTAAAATAAACTAAAAGGTGGTCTGAGCACATCCTGTTAATACATTTGTAATTTATATCCATACAAGTTACAATCCTCTCACTCGGGCAGATGTTTTTTCGTTTCTGCATCCACAATCATATAATCTCTCCATGTCATACATAACATTTGACAACACTTACACAACTCATTCTTTTTAACTCTGATTTTCATGTGGCAAGTGCTATAAACTAGCCGTGCCTTTTGGTAAAACAGTAGGAGCATTAGACAGAAGCAGTAGGTAGGGACATTACACAAGCACATTTGGCAGAAACAGTAGTTAGAAGTAGTAAGCAGGAGGAACATTAGGTGGGAGCATTAGAACCAAGTAGCAGGTTGGAGTATTTGGTAGACATGTTAAATACAAATAGCTGGGAGGAACATTAGGCAGGAGCCCCTGAAACAGCTGAGGTAGAGTTGTCTTTTGCCAGAGGCCTGTTAATGGTGAGGCATTAAAGGTCAAGAAGCAGCACTGGAGGTCACCAGTTATGGAGACGTTTGCCATGGCCACCATAAGCCAGGTACCCATTTATCAACAAACCCCTAAGAGAGGATGAACAGATAAGTTGGGTATGGACCAACTACAGCAACCAGAATTTGCACCTATGCATTCAACCCTAGGTGGCAGTGAATGCATCATAGCCCACAACACGAACCAAAACATCATGGAGGTCCACACTTGCAGTCACTTGCATGAATTCTTATAATATTCAAAGCCCTTTGATAGCAACAACTGAACACAGAAATGCTTCACGCAGTACGTGTGTTATTTCGAGATTTCAAAGGGCTATTTTGTGCAATAAGCCTCATTAATGTTTCTAGAATTACTTGAGGAGGTTATCCAAGACCTTCAGCCCTGCCTGAGCCTAGGTAATGAGGATAAGACCTTCAGCCCTGCCTGAGCCTAGGTAATGAGGATAAGACCTTCAGCACTGCCTGAGCCAAGGTAATGAAACAGAGGTCTAAAAAGGGCAGAGAAATTATAGAGAAAAGCAAAGACAAAAATGTCAACAACCAATGACCAACGTCTTTTTCAAAATATACTGCAATCTGCTATGGATCTAAAGCTGGGGACTATTCCAAAGTCAATTGGTTACAACAAAATCTACAAGGAAGAAACTGACAAACCACCAGAAAGCAAAGGTCTAGAGATGTCATGGTTAACAGAATAAAACAAAACAAAAGCTAATACAATAGAGGAGTAGCTGAGGAAACTGAGGAATCAATTCATGAATCACGATGGGCCATCATTACATGAAAGACATACTAAAGGAATTCAAAAACAATAAAAGAGTACCACAAATATGAATCTGGTGGGGGACATCAGAGGGAGTACAATAAAAGGAAATGTGGGATTGTGCAATGGGCAAACAAGCTACAAAAACTTTAAAATAGAGGGCTAGGAGGAGGAAAAGGAGCAGTGTCCGAGGCTGAACAATGGCGTAAATGATTTGCCTAAAGGCATGGACTCCTACCTGAATATGTCTACAGGTGACACATAGAAGTAGTAGTAAGTAGCAACAGGAATGGATGAAGGCAAGCAAGTATGAATATGTATATGTGAATCTAGGTATATGTCGGCGTATATGTGCGCATGTGGGCATTTATGTATATATATGTGTATACGATGGGCCATTCTTTGTGTTTCCTGGCACTACCTCACTGACATGGGAAACACCAATTATGTATAATAAAAAGAATATGCATTATAATTTATTATACTTGATGGCCATTCCCCATAATACTTAACATAATAAATCACACGACAAATGCACAGAAGAGTAAGGAGACATATAAGAAGTAAAAGAAGTAATGTTGATAGGGTTAAATTAAATGGATACCATAAGTAAGTCTAGGGGGATGATTTTCTCCCCTGGTGAGGTGGAATGGGTTTACTCATCCAACAGAGACGTTTACTTACCTTCCATGACCATACCAGCATGGAGGCATTTCTGATATCGGCAAGCTTTACAGCATCTACGGGTCTGTTTGTTGATCAAACAGCAGTTATCTTTCTTGCAAACCAGCTGCTTACGTAAATGTGTGCGTCGGAAAAAACCCTGCGGGGGCAGAATGAAAAGAAATTATTAAGTGGTGAAGATGAAGAAAAAGAAAAAAAAAAGCAGCAACCAATGACAGCAAAGGATGATGAATCAAATTGCAGATAATGAATGAGAGTTATAGAATATTGTTTTTTAAACTTGTTTGCAATTTCCCTCATAGAATGGCAGCACCAAGAGCTACACAGAATGGCTTCAATTGCTCATATCCATTCCTTTGCTGTCATGTATAATGCACTGAAACCAAAGTTCCCTATCCACAGCCAATCCCCACATACCTTTCTGTGGTTTCCCATGACCACTTTACATGCCCTAGTTCAGCCCACTGACAGCATATCACCCACAACATACCACATCTCTCCATCATGCATGCCTTACACCCTCTTTCAGGTTCAGGCCCTCATAACTCAAAGCATCTTTCACTCCATCATTCCATCTCATCTTCAATCTTCCCCTCCTTGTTCCCTCCATTTGTGACACACACAACCTTTAAGTTAGCCTCTCCTCATCCTCCCCATATGCCTATACCATTTCAGCTCTCTCAAACACACTGTGTCTTACCTTTTCATTTCTTAGTCAATCAACACTTCCCACACCATTGCAATGCACTTCCAAACTACCCACCCTCTTCTGTATTTTTTCATCTAGGACCTACACTTTGCATCCATACAATACTGTCAGGAGTGCCATTTAACCCTCATCCTCAAATCTTTTTTTACCCGTTATAAAGGAATGATCTCTACGTCTGTATCGTCTCTATACTTGTCTGCACAATCAGAGAATTTTGCAGGAAACTTCTTAACCTACTGGATCACTTATCAGATGGGAATGGAATCTCACAGAAAAGTTTTACACGAAATTTGTTAAATTGTTTTAACAGAGTATCACTTCTAAACTCACAAGTCCTTCAATACCATTGGTAACTAGTGCAATTAGAAAAGGAGACCATGGTGTGATACCAGTCTTAATGTTCAAAGTGTGAAAAGTATTACTTTAAAATGTAGTCAAGTACACTGATGTCTAAAGGCATTACATAGGTCTGCATCAATAGGACGGCTAACAATGTACATACTTAAAATGAACTTTTTGAAACTGGATGTTACATCTGGTGTACAAGGAATGAAGACACTCAATAGATATGGCACAGGGAAGGGTCTGTGAAGACAAATCAATATCACTGGAGTGATAAGAATTAATAAAAGGAAATAACATGGAGGGGGGGGAGACAATGAAGAGAATGACGTTCAACATATGAAAAGTTTTAACAGATTTTCATGCAACCGTAAGGCTAACTAACTTAACTGCTGAAAACATAGCACACACAGACATGTGTCTTACCTTACATCCCTCACAAGTATAAACACGGTAGTGGACGCCTGAAGCTATGTCACCACAAATAGCACAAGGAACATCCAAATTATCCCCAAAAATCTTCCCATGATCTGAAGGCATCTGCTCTGCAGCCTAATGAGAGGGGTTATAAATGAAAACCTCTTTACATACCAACAATTCATGCTAAAATGTGGTTAAATATCAAATGTAAGCATACGACAATAACTATGCTAAGAAGACTTCTTAAAAATTCTTACAGTAAATAATAATCCCATTATAAATTCTTACAGATTCATATTCCCTTTATAAATTCTTACAGTAATCTATAATACCATTATCTTATACAGTGCTGTAATTAATCTCTTCACCAAATTATCAGGTACACAAACACTTTCTCATCCTACAAACCATGTTTCTAAACCCATTCAACAATTGTTTCACCATTTCACTTTGCCACCTCAAGCAATTCCATCTTCTAAAGTAAATTACAGCCCATCTAACTTCCTCCTGTCAATTGTACAGGTCCCACCCTTAAACTTTACAGTACCACAAGTGATGTTTCGGAACCATTATCCTTAACCACCGACTTAAAAGTTCTCTTTCCCTATAAAAGTTTATAACTTCCCATAAACAGTTTCCAAGACTACCACCTTTCCATACCTCAGCGCCAGATGAGGTGTCTACTAGGTCATCCTGAGTAGTAGTGGGCGCATGCCCTGCATTAGACTGTGTACCATCTATATGTCCTGGCTGACTTCCTTCATTGTATTCTGCTTGTAGATAAGTATTCCATTAGCATCACTATTGTAGAATATGACCAATATCTTTTCTGATACCTGTGGGATATGTACACTGTTTGTGGCCATGAAATAAAATGCCCTGTGATGTTAGCTTAATAAATATTTTGTGGTTCCAACAAATGTTTTGCCCAAGTTCACAGAAGGGGCCAGTGATTTGGTGGTTGTATCATCAGCAGCATTAGTATGAATTAAATCTAACTTTTATCAAAGGCACTTCATACAGCTTCCACAAGGCCCACATGATTACAAACAGAAGATACATTCTATCTAACATGGAATAATTATAAACATAAAAACCAAGCATTTTCCCAGGTTATTCCACTCAAATGACAACTGGTTGCACGCTAACATTAAAGGCAACTACAGCCTTTAGATCCTTTTGGTGACAAGGAATCTTGATAAATGGTACGGTGGGATAAGAACTGCAAAAACAATATCTCAATTTTGAGGTGTTTCCTGGATTGAGGAATGGTTGGCTATACTCAACATGTTTAAGAACTGCTTGAATGAACTGCAGTGCTTTGAAATTTAAGTGGGAGATGAGTAACATTAGGAAAGCGATACGAGTAGAAATTGCTTCCCATTGCAAGATACAAGCAACCAATTGTAAAACCCACATCCCTTAGATATCAATATAACCTCAGCCATTGATCAAGAAGCTATTATGTGTTCTGCTTGACCTAGGTTAGTGAATGCACTCCCAGCCGTCTCCCCACTTAAGGGATACTCAGAACTGTGGAAATAAAATTCACTGAATTGTACCAGAATCAACAGGGATGACTTCTGAAAGTGGGTGAAGCACATGAACTGCCAACACTTATGGAAAGGATATTCTAGGCCCACAATGGTGCTAACACAGATCAGGTCTTCACTACCTGGGATTTGACAAAGTTAAGCTAAAAAGTCACAAAGGGCATGAGACAGCATTTCTTTAGTAACATTGCCTGGGAGATCAATAAAACTATATTTGGGAGGAAAACCAGACAACACTGGAAAGTCAAAATCCTATACAAATGAATGAACATGACTACGAGGTGGGCCCCCATAAGTGCAAAGTTCCTTCCTCATATATGCAAAGTAATCACAAACACACACATCCAAATATTTTTGCGAGATGCACATTCTAAGTTAAATCTCTTCTTGGGGTAAATAATGAAGTTACAATGAAAATTATCATTCTGTATGTACCAAATTCTTATTCTGTTATTTACAGTTATGCATCAATTCAACTACAACATCTATACAATTAACAAATAGAATAAATTAATGCAATACAAAACATTATCATATGATGAAGTCAGAAAACTGTAGTTATGCTAGAGATGTTACAGAATCTTCTTATACATCCCTAATGATTCTTTACATTTACCAATAATCTATAGCCTCCTTACTTCAGAATATTTCACCATCAGGTAACCGAACTGAAGCAAAATGCTTCATGTTTAAAAGACTTACGGACGACTTGAGCATGGTGCATCGAATTGGGATGATAAACATGATACCGAGACTGGTAGTAATGCTGACTCTGAACATATCCAGCAGCAAACTCTTGATAAGGTTGTGCCACACAATCAGCCTGGAATAAACTACAGTGTAAGGTACAGCCCACCGTTTGAAAGGCAATGAAATCCGAGTAAAAACGCAATAAATCCAGTTGGAAATTTTGAGTACTTTACAACCTTTAGCCTACAAAGATTCACCATAGGAAGGATTTTGATGCCTATATCAATGAAAATTCCTTTCAAAGACACTCAAACATACTATTCAGGAAAAAAAAAAAAAACATCCAGTGGGATATCACTCTCTTAATACCCTAGGGTGAAAAAGTAGCAGTAGCGTTGCCATGAAAATTTTTATGCATAAGCTTGACAGATTTGTTAAACACATGCCAGTTACAGCAAAGCATCCATGGTGGTCCAGGGAAAAATCATTTCCCAGTCAATACATTTTCTATTAATGCATACCATCTTAAAATGAACAGCGTTCCACTATAACAAATCTCACACAAGAAGGGATAATCTATCTACCAATGTATCTGCCTCTCATTGTGCTCTATTTCTGAATTCAAGCCAAGCCTGTACACTAAGACATGAAGGTAATCATCCCATTAGTATGCAAATGAACCAAAGTAAGCAGCAATCCTTTCGGGGAAGAAAGGTCCTTGACAAAGCCGTTTTCCTTTTTATTCATCGATGATTTTATGGTTTTGTCGAAGAGGACTTCTTGCTTGCTCCATTACCACTTGCAGGTGGATTCTAAGAACGTATAAAAATACACACACACACACATAAATACTAGATACCAACAGCTACCTTCCCCACCTTTTCTGTAATAAAATTCCAGCACAAGCATAATGTAACCATTCACCTAAGAAAATGCTACCTACTTGCATTTCTGCAGCTACCTTATTATATCAGGTGAGCTACACTCAACCAAATACATTAATCTATCCTAATCTATAAACAAGCCGTGGCCAACTCCCTTAGGTAGTTCGCAGAGGGAAGAGGCAATAAAAATATAGACATACAGTCATTATTGAATCTACATTAGAGGCCCATCCCTCTCACCTTATGCACACTGCAATCCCTCAAGTTGGGCTTTCAACATTACATTCAGCCCTGTACTATGGCCATATGAGGTCTGTAAACTTATTTTTCTAAGATATATGATTACTCTTTCCATGTATTTCTTTCATTTTAAAATGGAAACGAAGTGGTGCATCTACTCTGATTTTGTTGTCTTTACTTTTCAAATAATAATACATGACAGCATAAGTGGAGCATCTACTCATTAACAAGGTAATTTGCCACAGACTGGCCTCATAGGTAATCATATTTTCAGGACTTTGACGGGTTTGTATAGGAATTTACAAACCAAATAAAGTCCTGCAGAACTTGAACAAAGAGCCAGGTGGATGCTTGGCTGCAGCCATCCACTGGAGAGTGATTTACAAATGTCCTTGTGCTAAGCATCAAGAAATGGGCAAATTACTCTAGGAGGCCACTAGCATTATTTTCCTTCTCAGACTGCCACACTTTAAGAAAAATTATATAAATTTCTTAATATGAACGCTTGGAATAGGGATGTAGGGAAGTTTAATCAAGTAATTTCCATGCAATTCAAAGGCTCGTTTATTTTGTCTAGCATCTCCTTGTGGGCAATGCAACTGGAAAAAAGCATTTATTCTTTTCAACTCCAGAGATCAGGGAAATACATTGACACCACACATGTAAAAAAAAATCTGTCGACAAGAAATTGCACGTCCACTTTCTGATAAATTATTTAATGGGAGAAAAAGCGTAAGTTAAAAATGGTAAAGAGTTCTTAAATAACTTCTACAAGCAGAGTTCAAACAAAATATTTGAGATTTTTGTCCTATGATCAATTGTCCAAACCTGACCCTTAACCTTAAAACAATAAATAAAATATAAAAATATAAAATTATCTCAAAGATGATGTGTACACAGCTCGTATGCAAATTAAAAATTGGCCTCAAGTCCCAGATTACATTACATTTCTCCCAAAATTATATTATGAGGTTAGTAACTTACTGATGGTAATGGTGGTGGTGTTGGGTTAGGCGTTAACAAATGGTCAAACTCAAAATGCCAATCGGGTATGTTAAAAGCACTGAGGTCGGCCATTGACGTGTGGGTGGAGGTGGTTTGTGGCGGGTTGACCTCCATGGCTCAGGGTAGGTGCCACTATCATCTGAAATCAGGTCAATATTTAAATCAGGTCAACAACTCCATTGGATATCTATCACCTCCCACCTCCCCCTTCCCCCCTCCCCAATTACCAATTAGGTCGTTAGTGGTCTGAGAAAACATGCCATTATCTCACTCATGGGTGAAATCCCGGTGACACACGAAGCAAATTACTCCTTAATGTGCTATAAATTAATTAATATCTATTCTGACCGGGGAATATTGAAGGCTTCGCCAATTTTCAGTATCTTCAATTGGTTTTATTTCAAAAACGTATTATTCACACTCCCAATACACCAAATCCTGGACTTAACTTACCGAAATCCTAGGTAATCTATGGATAATCCTCCAGCAGAAATGGCAGAGTATAATGGTACAAATATTAGACAATAGAATACCCGGAGCAAATTACATTCCAAAATGGCGCTCGTATGATCCCAAACCAGAAGCTGCTTTAATTCTTTACCTAGGAGCTTTGCAGGCAGTGGTAGGGTGTGGGTGATGGAATTTTCCTCTGCAGTGGGGTTCAATCTTGAACTGGAGTGTCCACAGTGGAAGAGATCGTCGTTCTGGGAGCTAAAATATGTCAAAAGACACCGAGGTCGAACGGCGCCGCCTTCAGCCATGTTCCCTCAACGCGTTCAATGCTGCACCATCGTTTAATTAATTACTTAACACTCAGAAACTCATCAATCTGAGTATATATCAAGTGGAAAAAATATTTATCACATGATAAGAAGGCTAGAATAATTTATTTTACTAGTTACAATAATTTTTATGGGTATTTTTGAATTTGAAAGCAATTCTGAACCAACTTTTGCCCAATGGCCGACAGAGGTCCAGGTTGCTAAGATTGGCAACGTATTTGCCTTAATATTCGCTTCCTAAATATTGTAGCAGCAATATTCTAGGAATATTATGTATAATTCATGGAATATGTATTATCCCGGGGATAATACATATGTCGCTGAGGGTGATATAAATGGACCGGGAGGATGAAAGGGGATTACTACTTGGCATAAGGGATCAAAATTGGATATCCACTTGAAGGCTTAGTCGTCTATTCATA
>JAUTXX010240350.1:0-14527 GCA_032273605.1 Panulirus laevicauda | reverse complement strand
TATATATGTGTGTGTGTGTGTGTGTGTGTGAGAGAGAGAGAGAGAGAGAGAGAGAGAGACTGATAAGTTTGTGGAATTTTACCGGAGCTGGAGTCTGAACTGTGAAGCTAAGCTGAGAACACAGGAGGCTGTCATCCAAGCTTGAAAAGTTGTAACACAAGGACCAGCAGAGGGGCTCGCCCCGTGTTGCTCTGGATTACATCACAGATAATACAAACTCCTTCCTTCTGTTGAACATGAAAATTATGTTCGGTAAATTGTTCTCTTGCTATTTTGCTTCAAAAGAAAGAAAAAAAAGAAGAATTCCGTGTGGATTGAAATGATTGAAGGAAGGGAAGCTATCACACCAGTTTTTACTTTGTTTTTACCAAAATCTGTCAGAGAGACGGGGTTATGTCTGCCCCAACCCCCCGCCACCGGCCGCTCCCTCCATTTGTTAGGCTACCGATATTACTCCATAAATCATATCATATATTCTCGTCAGTTCCTCTTCTTGTCTGACTGCTTAATATTCAATTTTTGACATATGTTAATAAAACCAGAAATATGAATTAGATCATCATATTCCTGGATTTTACTTTGATGAAGTGAAAATATATGACAAATGTAATATCCGAACAAGTAATCATCTTCAAGACTTGGCCATGTGGCCTGGACCAGCAGACCATCTGGCCTGGACGCAGTATTTCATTTTAACTCTACATGTTTTATCTTCCTCCACCATAACTTTAAGTTGAAGTAATGTCTTCTCTCGCGTGTATAGTATGTAACCCATTATCTTTTATGTTTAAAGTTGCTTTCATTAGAGAGTTTAGGTAAAATGTGTGCGTATTTTCTTATTTTGATAAGTTTTCGTTTGTTTTCCTGTATATTCTTTACCTTCATCACATCTGTGATTTACTATGGTAGGTAGGCAGGGGTAGAAGGTAAGGTATGGTAAGTAGGTGGGAAAGTAACTGAATTTAAGTGTAAAAGTAATGGTTAGAAAATAACACACGTTTCGTCTCTCTGAAGAACAGAAAATGGAAAGAGAAATCAATTTCAGTATGACAAAACTGGCAAACATCAGACATACGGTGGACGGTATTAGGTAAGTATTCAGGTAAGTTGGTTGTTATATAGTGAGGTTGGTCAGGTGAGAAGACAGGTAATATAGGACACCAGACGCCTGTTTAAGGATGAAGTAGACCCGCCACACTATGGAACATGGTATAACGTGGTAAACACTGTGATACGCATCTGTTGACGGTGTGTTTTGAAGTGAGGCAAGGAGGCCCAAGTACGAAATATAACATAACTTCAGCAGTACTTTTACAGAGTAGACTGTTGACGGTGTGTTGATGGTGGTGCTAACGAACAGTTAGTGGAGTATTGCACGCCATCCTTGCTTCTTAATAGTAATAGTGACGGCATGTGAATGGCAGCTTCCTTGCCAGCCTCTTACCTTCACGTCATATAATTACTGTTAATGGTATGGACACGTTCTGCGCCCGGGAACACTGGCTATAGATCTTGGGTGACATGTAATGTGCGTCAGGCGGGAAGGGAGGCTCTGTAATTACCTGCTTGTATTGCACGGCAAGGGACTCCTACACACATGGGGCCCCATCTCTTGGAACTTTCTTTACTTTCTTACAACATTTTAAACTTCGTGGTTTGTCAGTATCCACAATTTCATCTCTTAGCTTATTCCATCCATCTCTTCACATGTTTCTCGCTCGATTTTATGTTGTGGCTTAAACCTGTTTTATCTGTATGTTCACAAACTTTTTATTGTTGACGTTATTTAAGTAGAAACTTGAAGATTGTCGTCAAGTCACCCCTTAATCTTTTCTCTTCTATGATGGACAAAATTAGAGCGTCTAACTCCTCACTGTAATTTAGCTCTCTTAATTCTGGAACCAGCTTTGTTGCCCTACCTTGGACCTTTTCTATTTAATTTTGTGTTTCTTGAAGTGTAGTGACCAGAGGGAAGGAACATATTCTAGTGTCCGCCTAATATACGCCGGCAATAGTTTGCTGAATATTTTTGTATCCATGAAGTTCGATGTGATTGTAATATTTATCATACAGTTTGTCTCCTTCATAACTCTTCTTAGGTGGGGCATTGACGTCTGAGGAGATACACAGTCGACCGCTATATCCCTCTCACACAGAGATTCCTGCAGCTTATATCTTGCTGGATATCCATTCTGTGTATGAGAAATATATTTACTGTAACATGGTTTCACTCAAACTACGACCTGACATCTGGTCGGCGGCCGACTAGTGCATATCCGGCTACACAATGGACGAGTGATTAAAGAAACAAATATATGGATATATACACTGTGTACATACAATATTTTGTCTTGATATTCCTGGCTCGCTTTGAATTATCCCAGCTAGAGTGTACGGTGCACGTCACTTGGTGACTGAGATCGAGAAAAACTAGGAATTAAGGGGGAAAAACTGAAGCGGTTTATATATAGATGATGGTGAGTGGGGTGGAGCGGGCAGTGTTGGGAGGGAGGAGATCTACACGTGTAGAGGAACAACGAAGCCACTTAGGTCTGACTGACTGGGTGTGTGCTGGCCTTGCGTGGCACAGCTTCTTGGCAACGCCGCCGCCTGCCTACCACCTGGTTGGCCGCCGCACCACCTGGCCTCTCGTCACATTATCACATAAGTATCAGTCAGCTGCGTCATCTGAGGCGGGGTAAAAACTGGCTGGAAAACTAGAGGGACCCAACACCTGCGCCAGGACAATATGCTCTGTGTTCCTCTCACGACGACTGCTGCTGCTGTTGCCCTTGTTACCTCTGCTGCTTGGCTTGGCCGGCCATACCTTTTGATATTTCTGCTGCTGCTGCTGCTGTCTTTGTCCTTATGGATGTTGCTGCTGCTCTCTTCCCTTGTTACCCCCTTTGGTTGCTGCTACTCTCTTCTGCCTTTGTTACCCCCTACCGTTCCTGCTGCTCTCCCTGCTGTTTCTGCTGCTATCTTCTGCCCTTGTGACTGCTGCTTCTCCTACTCACGACTCCTGCTTATGTTTCACACACTTCCTGCTGCTGGCTGCTGTTGCCTTTTATGTCTCCTGCTGACCCTAATTTTGCCTCTGCCGCCACCCACGTCCCGTACCTGTTCTTGCTGCTGCTGCTACCCACTCTGTCTGTCCTTTTCCGGGATGGGAGTGAAGAGGGGCGGAGGACCAGGCATAGGTGTGCCAACAAGGAAGAAGAATATTGCAAGAGCTGGTGGGAGGAGACCAGACGAGGGAGGGAAGGGGGAAGTAACAGAAACTAGAAACTCCAAGATTAATGAGCGACTGCAGTACGTCCCCTCCCACACTATCACTCGCCATCATGCTCATTGTGGAGGGAGACGATGCGCTTCGCCAAGCGCATCTTTACTACATCCGCCACGATAAACGTAAGCTCACTACGCCCTTGACGAACGCATCTTCACCATGGAAACCGATGGTCTTTGACATGAACCCGCAAGGGTTAGGTCAAAGGCCAGCTTTAGGATGTTGATCGTCACCAAAAGTTAGTAGAGGAAGATGATTGAGGACAATATATTCTTTCTTGCGGAGGAAGACATAGATTGCGAGAAGGTGTAGAAAACAGACGAGACTCAGAAGGACGGAGAAGACTTAAAACAGATGGAAGAGGAGGTGTGGAGAAGAGCTATAGGGAAGCAAACATAGTAACCAGTGAACACAATATCATCTCTGACTTACATCCCTACTGAAGGCCAGCCAGGTAAACACCAGTGATGTAAGCACCCGCCTAATATGGTGGAGCTGCCGGGCCAGTCACTACCACCACAACCACAGCCACCACACCAGCCGCGGGCAACCAGTGAATGAATCAGCGTGGCCATGAATGAGGAAGGTGTGGCGGACGTGGGAGCCCAGGTTGATGGTACACACGACCATCTGAACGGCAGGCAGCCACTGGTCGGACCAGCTTGCCACCACGACACATGGACACAACACACCGCACTGCTCACACGTATACCTTATGCATTAACAAGGTTAAACAAAAACACGCAGGCCGAACACCTGAGCCAGGTGCTAGGTCCGGCCGTGTCCGGGAGGCTCTCCTGCTGTAGTTGTTGTTGATAGTGATGGTGTTGTTGCAAGTGTTGTAGGTAGTATTGTTGTGGCTGTGTTGATGTCTGCAGTGACGATGTTTTTGAAAATACTAAACAAATTTAGTAACGATGACGTGGTTGTTGGTAGTGTTGCTGCTGGTGCTGGTCGTGTTGAACTTGGCGTGGTCATTGTTGCCACTGTTGTTGTCGGAAATGTAGTTGTTGTTGGTAGTGTTGATTTAGGTATGGTTGTTGTTGTTGGTAGTGTTGATCTGGGTCAGGTTGTTTACTGTTGCTGATAGTCGTGTTTAGAGAGTTAGTGATGTGGTTTCTTGTTAAGTTACTGTTTATATTCTTGTAGCAGTTAAGTATATTGTTGTGGTCTTTGATGTCACAGTTAACTTGTTTAATGTGTGATATTAGTGTTGTTAAGGATGGTGTTGATGATGGTGGTAAGTGTGCTTGTAACACCATAGTCTCTGTGACCGGAATATAGTGGGTAACAAATGTTGTGTTACAAGCAATGTTATGGTAACCAGCCACGACCTCAGAGACCAAGAAATGACTACAGTTAGGAAATGCATCGTTGCCTGAGGCACCAGACCAACGGAGTCCACGATGGCTGGTCTCTAGATACAAAGGAACACACGATCACAAACAGTAAGAGACCACTGGGGACTCTGGTGACTGTTTATGATAATGGAAGAGATCAGAAGCTTGGAGAGTGGTGTGGTATGAGTAGAAAAGAAAACAAGTAACTTAAAAAAGAACTAACTGTAAATTTTGTATGTGACAACAGAGGAAATGATGATGTTAGTCGTGGAATAGAAACGAAGTATTGGTTATGTCTGTTGAAGGTGTCTCAGGGAATTATGACGGGTAAATCATTCCATATTTCTGTGGAAAGAAAAAACCTTTGACTCATTCGAGGTAAAAACGCTAACCTACAGTTATCCATTACCATGCGTGAAGTGTGACAAATCTAGCTTTTAATAACGACTTAGATCGAGATGATCTTAGATGATTATGAGTAACTGTATCAACCAAGGTGTCATCTTTTTTCTAAGCTTCAGGTCGTGTGGCCAGCTCTCATAGGATTTTCTTCCCAGTCGAGGGAGTCATCTTGGCAGCTGGCCGCTCTGCTCTGCCCATTAAATTGTAAAGTGTGAGGATTAGTTTCCTCGACGTAGATACGAAAGCCCCACTGCTTTAATGCACTGCTTACTTGGCTTTTGGTCATAAGAGATTAATACAGCTCTTTTAACTCATTTGCCTTTCAATGTCTCTTTGACCTTCCATAATGCTATCACTGTTAACTAGTGTACGCTACGCTGTGTCCTGTTTCAAGTACACACCTCAGTGAATATGTAATTTGTTTGTGATTTTAATGTAATTGTAAAGGTAACAAGATGATTTGTGTTTGTATGACTTATTTAAAACTTGCTTTGAACAACACAAATGTTGTTACCTATGTTGCTATCGGCATCACTCACTATCATGTAATTATATATCATGTATGTGATGTATACTATACCTCCCTCCTCTTCTGACGGCAGGGGGACCCCATGGGTCCATGGTCCCCACTCTGGCCCACCTGTCACCCTCCTATGTAGAAATGTTGTACCCACTGTACACTAGACTTGCCTCCACCCACCCCTGAATAGGTGCCCTTCACCCATACTCTCATTGAGGTGCTTTGTCTGTGTATATGTACGTAATAACATCAGAATTCATACTCTAGCTTGTCCACTGAATTTAATCGCCGATGTGTAAAGTTTTATACGGTTATCGATATCAAAATTCATTTACCACTTGAGACTCCAGGCCATCTGTTTGTCTGTGTCAGCTTACAGCTGTAGACGTTCAGTTTCTGTTTTAGCTTCATTTCCCGGCTTAGTATTGTCTGCAGATTTTGATATCTTGCACCGCAGGCCATTATTAGTGTCATTAATATGTATGAGAAAGAGAACCGGTCCCAAGACGGAACCCTGCGGTACACCACTTATTGCACTTAGCCATTCTGAGGCTTAACCGTTAATCACTAGTATTTGTTTATGGCCACAGCCAATTTTCTAACCACTGAAGCAAAACCCCATATGTGCCAAGTAACTGAACTTAAGATTGTAATCTTTAAAGTGTGATTTTATCGAACGTTTTCTGAAGATCAAATTGACATCAGTCGCTTCACATTCATCATACATGTTGATTACATCATGATACACATTAAGCAGATTTGTCGGACATGAACAGTACGTGGGAACACCAAGCTGAGAATTGATGATGAAATGATACACTAAATGTTTTACAGTCTTGTCTCGAATGATGGTGTCCATAAGTTTACGGACTACACACATTAAGCTTATTGGGCAATAATTCCTGAGCAGGGTCTTAAAACCTTTTTTTGGTTATCTGTATTCCATTGGCAAATCTCTAGTCCGCTATAACTTTCCCCTGTAGTAAGTGACTTACTGAAAAAGAGTAGTCAAATACTATTTCACTGTTGACCTGTAGTATTTCTTGAATGTGTACGTCAATATATTGCAGAATGTTCTCTCCGAGCGATGGGACTTGTTCTAGGAATGAGCTGTGTTTTCAGTGGTGAATACGGGTGAAAAAAAGAATAATTAAGACATATCTTTAGCTTCATTGTCTTTAACCAATTCACCGTTTTCCGTAATTAATGGACCAATTAACTGGATGTTAGTTACTGCATGGAGGAACCTGCAGTTTTGTAGCTGGTGGCTTGTGAAGTAGTGTTGGAGTGGGTAGTGATGGTGGCGGTGTGATTGGGTTGGTGAATAGGTGGATGGGTGGTGGTATGGTGTTGTAGGTGGGTGTAGTGGTCGGGGGTAGGTGGTGGCAGCAAGAGTGGTGGTGGAACTCGGATAGGGACCAGTCGCAGTACTGCACGTGCAGTATAACACAAGGCCAGTTTATACACCTTGTGCGTTCTTCCCTGGGTCAGGGAACCATCTCACAACCGCTCATGATGTCCTGGGAGGAGTCGAGGTGAGGAGGAAGGTGGTGCTGTGCTTGGGACTGACGACAGTCGTGGTACTCGGGCAATGGACGCTGTCAGTACTTGTGGGAACCGTAGTGATACTTGAGGAGGACACACCAGTTGTGATCGAAGTGGGAGGAGAACGGTGTGGGGATGGAGAAAACTATTGGTGTTCTGCTGGGATGGTTGTGGTGCTCGAGGGGAAGAGGCAGTGGAAGGGGAGGACATGATGGGGGAGGGGTAGCAGTGACAGTACTCAAGGTACGTATACAGGGATATTGTCTGGAGGATCAAGGGTCGTGTTGGTAGGTACTTGGGGGAAACGATGGAGACACTTGGCGTAGTGGTGTTGTACTGACGATGGTAACGGTGCTTCTAGGTAGTGAAGCAGTTTGTGGTGTGGTGTGGTACTTGGTAGGAGGAGCACACTAGTGGGTAATGAGGAAAAACATACTCGAGGCTGTAATGTCGGGACTCGAACCCGAGGTGTAAAGTGGTGATGGTTAGTGAGGGATGGTACTGGTACCCGAGGCTGGCGCAGGGCAGGAGAGCACAGTGATGCTGGTCTGGTGTGTCTGGCATACCTCCCTCCCAGCAGGTAACACACCATGTTTAACGCATGGATGTACTCGATAAATGATCCTCGTCTGATTCTATAGTCGATAAGACAAGGAGTTGTTATAACTATTATATCATTACACTATAACCTGACAGTAGAAGTATGTCACTGGAGCCACTGTGGCGTGTGCAGTGTGGAGGGCAGAGAGCAGGCAATAATTAGAAGTTATAAAGGGGTGATTATGTAGGGGTGAGGGTTGGTGTACGGTTGGTAGTGTGCCGCAGGAAGGGTCGCCACGCTCGGACACACTGCAGGCGCCGTGTGGGGTCAAGCCCTCACCTCATAACGTCACCTCACACTTGAGTTTCCCTCATGGCAGACTTGCTGACGTGGTAGAGCAGCGTCAGGCCAGTAGCGCCATGGACGATGGTCAAGCACATGTTATTTATGGTGTGGTCTGAGCAGGAGGCACCTCCTCACGCCGACTCTTTGTTTTCAGCAAGACACCAACTTTCCATTCTGCCCAGCCACCGGACAACGCTTGTTACACACACACACACACACACACACACACACACACACACACACATCACAAACCTTCATTGGCGGAGAATCCATTAATGCAGTAGTGTCGAAACAAGTTCCATTCATTGTGGTTTTCAAGTTATTTCCTGCAGGAGGAGCAGCAGTAGTGCGTGGGGCGTCGGGGCCAGTCAGCCCGGACACCTCGCACACTGACGTAGCCACAGCACCGCCTGGGATCATAAAGATCTGAGCCAGTTATGAAAGGGTTAGCCACAGTTCAGGTTTCCACCGAGAGGTTCAGTGGGTGACTGAGGTGTTGGAGGAGGTTAGTGGTGGTGTTGGTGGTGGAGGATATGGGTGGTGGAGGTTGGCTCACATGTGAGGACCTCCCTTCATCCTACCTGCAAGATTGCCACCATGGCGCCCGGAGTCTGTGTCCTTCTTTAACGTTTTTTCGACACCGGACGAAGACTTGGGCTGCCTGATGCCCTGTTGGCCTCACTGACAACCTTGTTGACGAACTTTGGTCATATTTAACAATATAAGACAAGTGAATCACATTACCTTATCACGGGACAATTTCGCCGATCGATATCCATAGACTCTTACCTGACAGGTCCCGTATGTTATCTTACCACAACTTTGTATTGTTTTTCTCTCTCTGTAAACTTCATCGTTGAGCTGATGATGCAGGAAACACCGTCAGAATACTGTTATTCCGTGAATTATACACTACAGCAGCGAGTCGTAATTACGTATGAAGGAAGAGTGTATCAACGTTCACACAGATGTTGACATTCAGTATTCATTCACAAACTGGCTCCAGTTGCTGCGGGTTTTTTTTTTCCTATTGCTTCTGCTGGGGTTGACCTCTCGAACACCCCGGCACCGTCCTTCTGTACGATGGTACGGCCCTTGAGCACGGCGGTACGATCTGTAAGCACAACAGTACGTCCTCTTAGCACGACGGCACGGTCTTTGGGTACGATATAGCCAGTCCTACGACCGGGTCGTTGGTCAGGCTATTATACGTCAGGATCGTACCGTCGTGATCAAGAGTCAAAGCGACATGGTGGAGGGGTCACTAGGTCAGACCGCTTTCGGTCCAGTTCAGGAAACTGTCGGCGCAAATCATAGGTCGGTCCAGGTAATCAGAGCTTGGTCTGGGTCCTGGTACAGTTATCAGAGCTTGGTCCAGGTACAGTTATTTATACACTTTCAAGACTGAACATCGTTATCCCACCACAATACCAGACTTTCACCACATGATCATCATCACATTGCAGCATTACCACAGGGAATCATCATCACACTGTATCTTATGTATTTTCGTCACATTTTATCTTCACAATTTTGTAATGTAATGCCCTGGCACGTTAGCCTCCTCACACCGTACCACAACACAGTATTATCGTCATAATCACCAAGACGACACCATCCTCACACTGCACCATCATCACCTCACTACACCCTGAGCTGGTATATCTTCACTTGCCCAGCCACTCACCTTGCTGGCCTGATGCCTTAACCTGAATTACTGCTCAGTTCAGCACCAGTGCGGCCCAAACAAATATATCCCGAGTCGCACAGGTTTTATAATTTGAGCTTTTGTTGGGACAAGAGAAGCAAATTTTAAATAAATTTCATTTATGGTGACATTATTTTGTGAGGTGTATGTAAATTTGGCAGAAGAAGGTAAGGGGAGACTTATTAAACTATTTTTTTATATATATATTTCAAGACACTCCAGTGTAGTGCTGTTTTCCTGCCTCATAACTAAGTTTGTTATCTCGTAGTGACCCATGTAACAGTCTCTCTAACATATTACTGTGTCACACAGCTGAGGCTCCACAAAACATTGATCCAAGTAACACAATAGACTTTTTCACTAGATGTGTTAAAGAATGACATTGAGGCAGGTTAGTCCAAAAGTTATATTTGTACTCTTAATGAATTAACTGAAATCAGCTATATATTTTTACATTATATTTATAAGTATAGACCATTGATTTTCATCTTAATACAAAAATGGTGAATGCGAAGTGAATATGTCCGAAAATAGTTGCGATGAAACTGCTTTTCATAGTCTGATTCTTAGTATTACCTCATTCTATTACACACACACACACACACACACACACACACACACACACACACACCTTCATCTCTCCCTCAGGAATGGAAGTGCTTTATATCTTCCCCAAATTTCGAGGCCATATGTTCTTTCTCCGCCGCTCTTGGGGGAGTCGTTTCCTTACCCTTTGTATTTGGTCCGTAAGAAACACCATAGGGATCGGGAGTGTATACCTACCTTCACGTTAAAGGAACGTTAAGTACGCAGTAGAAATTATTTATTTACGCGAGTGGTGACGTCATCAACTACAGGAACTAAGTCATTACGTCAGAGAAGTTTGCTTAGGGACCACCGCCCTACTCTACATTCACCTCAGGATGTGCACTCACCCGCCTCTCATGCACACACTTCCTGCAGCAGTCAACAGTATTACGTAACATTTGTGACAGGAAATACTGCAGGGTAACAAACAACATGTTTGTTGTAATTTTTGTTGGAAGATGAATGGTTTTCCCTGGAGGGTGAGAGGCAATGCCAGTAAGAGAGGTCAGGTGGGCGCGGTGGACGGCTCATTCATTCTCCCTAGCTGTTCCCCGCCACCTCGCTGGACCGGCTTCTTGCCTGGCCTGTAGCGCACGCCTCACCTCCTTCCTCCCCTCCATCTCGTGCTGCAGTAGCCGTCTTGTGACACATTAGCTGGGTCACGTCCACCACTGGTCAGGTCGTTAAGGCAAGATAAAGGGTCGGGTCGGACGGCCCTCTCATTCCACCCTACGGGGGAGGAGGGTTAAGGCATCGCCTAGAATGGTGTGTGTGTGTGTGCCTGTGTGTGTGTGTGTGTGGAGGGTTAGGTTGGTAGGTAAGGAGATAATTAGTTGGTAGGTCAAATAATCTTTCTGTTGTTGTTCTTGGTGTGGTGAATCAATCATTTATTTCTCACTTCCTTTATACAGCTGGTCCTCCTCGCGCCTCATCATCTGCTCAGCCCTGACCGTGGCAACAACACTCGAATCCAACGCTTAAGGAGTGGCTTGTTGCCACAGCTGCACCAGTGGTACAACCACAGTGGCAGGGTACCATACTCTCCCAGACTCAGTCAAGCTTCTGCAGTTCCTTAGTCGAGTGTGCAAATGCGGGCTCCTTAGCCCCCATATCCGTTTATCTATATGACTTTTTCTGTATATCTATCAGTCGATCTATTTCTAATGTTAGAAAATATACGGTATTGAACACTGAGTGTTGCCATTGCTGCACCAGCGGGATGCGGCATTTATTGCCTTTGGGATATTTCTGTGCTTAACGCATATAACATTTTATACGGCATTCGATGTATTACATGAATCTATTTAACTTTACCTACAAAATATCTTACGAATTTCACCAGCAGGAAAGCTGTATATTTCAAGAGGAAACACTTATGAAACCATGGGATAACAAGTCTGAAGCAGTTAGGTTGTTAGCAGAGCAGTAGAGAGAAATGTCTGAACTGGTAATTTTTGGAATGACGTTGATTGCGACGTAGATGAAGTTTAAGAAGAGTATGTCACAGAGTGTGAAGCCACATGTAGCAGGTACAGCAGATCACTACAAGAAAGTATGGCAAGGTGGTGAGAGCGGAAGTGTGAGACATTGGAACATGTTAGGATCACGGGAGTTTGGTGGTACCACTGCTGTGTATGACAACAGTGGTCCCTCTGATTCAGATGGTGGGATGGCAGAAGAACCGGATGTGCGGCAGGAAAAGGGTCTCATATTAGCCTCTGTTGTTTATGGCCGATGTTGAGGTGGCTGGTAAGAGCGAGGAAACAGCAGACTGTCTCATACAGACACAGGTAGTGTTCACCTCACACCTCAGGATAGAATCTACGTTGGCTGGGGAATGTATTATGGGCTGAGAAACGGGGAAGAGAAAAATAATAATGAGATCTGAGGGACTTATGGATGAGGGTGTTATCTGTCGTAGGGAAAGGATGTAGAATGATATGATTATTTAAGGTCACCCAAACCACGGATAAGATGAAATAAGAAAGATGTAAAGGTTGGCAAGATAAAGTAATTAGATAGATTGTATGTACACCTGACTGACAGACAGATCATTTGCTGAACAGATACCAGGAAATAAATGAAAGGTGAAGGTTCGAGAAAGATACAGTGTCTCCATCATTACCGGCACAAACATTAAGAAATAATCCTATACAGATTGAAGTAAAGAAACAGATGTCAACATCACAGTGGACATTGTGTAGGGAGAGGGGGAGGCGGCCACACACTTGATAGGTATAAGTGTATCAAGTTGGCAGAGAGATTGTGTATAAGGGGAGGCATGACAAAGTAGCCACTTGTGTGGAACAGAAACCACTCACACTGCTCAGTAAACTAACACCATACATCTTCACACCCTACAACCATCCTCTGTTCCTCAGCTGCCCAGCCTCGTCTGTTCTCCTCCTTACCGCTCAGTAATAACGTGGTGTTGAGTGAGGAGGTCAGTGATACGAAAAGAAAGCACAAGGGATCGCCAGACGTGCACATGATACGATTCTTTAGCACTTCAATATACAGACAAATCAACTAGATGGCTGTAGACTACTACCGTTGTGGAAAAATAAGAGATGACCTCTTGTTGGTGCGGCGGTACTAAGGAAGTTGAGAGAGAGAGAGAGAGAGAGAGAGAGAGAGAGAGAGAGAGAGTGAAAAGTACCGGAATATTGCTGCAACGCTTAGAAAAGTGTTGAGTTTCGGCAATATAGCTTTGAAAACTCCCGGCGTTCGTCCAGGACTATGAAAATTAACGGGAACCCTGGAACTGGCAGCAAAAGTGTGAAAAGGCCGAGTCTGGCTGGGTACAGAACTTCTGAAGGTGTTGAGGACGAGCTTACATGGGTACTGATCGAGGATGAAGGACCTGGTTGTCCGCGGGATATGAGACTCATAAACACAAGGGTGTTGGCCCTAACGTAGAACTAAGCCAGCAGACAGTACGACGTACAACTGCATGCTATTATTTAAGATATTACACTTTGCATGATGTCTAAGGTTACGTACTACGGTAGCGTATGGAGGCCACGTCCTCGGCTACATATCATCAAGGTATAGCTGTATAGAATGGTGACATTGTTTATCTAGCTTTGGAAAGTTCACATTGCTGGGAGAATAATGCCATAAATCCTAAGCTGGGCTGATAATGTCTGGTAGTGATCGTCTTAGCAGTATAGCAGTTTTAAAAGAAAGCTGCAGCAGCATGCGCCCTGCAGATTAGAAATGACATTTTTGGAACATTAAAGACCTAAAAGGAAGACCAGCTTTATATGTAGTCCACAAGTGTTCCTAATTTGTAAACACGGTACCTGCACACCTGAGTGTGTGCCAACCGGGCCACTCCCAGTGTGACCTGAAGTGAATGGCGCCGCAGGGCAGGGGCGCATCTAGGGGAAATAGCGCTTATGGCAAGCATTGAAACTGTGTCCCTGGCTTGATGAAAAATGTACATACAGTGGATGTATATAAAGATATATCCAGAGTAATTATAAACGGTTGAAGAGTTAGGCCAAACTTAAATTCATATAAACTTAAAGACTTGTTTCATCAAAATGTTAACGTAGAAGCGGTAATGCGACTGATAGTAACAAAATATTACTATAGATGAAATCAACTGATGGTAGCAGAATATTACTATAATTGAAAAGTAGGTGCGTTTCTTTTTTATCTCAAAACCAAGCTGCTAGAAATGTCAATCGGGTAGCATATGTCATGAAAGAAGCCTGTTGAGTGGCGTCCAAGGCACCTGCCCTACCTGCCATACCCTAGATACGCCACTGCCGCAGGACGCAGCACGGAAGACGTAGCTTCTCGAGCTAGTAGTGGTAATGATAACATTATGGATAACATTGATGGTAATGATGATAGCACTAGTTACAGTGAAGATAGCACGTCAGCACCAAACCACAATACATGAGGCCAGCCTGACACCTGTGTGTGAGCATCAGAAGGCACGGTACCAGGCTGTCTGAGACCACTTGGAAGCAGCCCAAGACCAGTGTGACTCAGCTGGGAGACTAGTGTGTGTGTGTCGGCGGGGCTGACGAACTGGTTGAAGGTGATCGGGAGACACGTCACCCAGGCCAAATCATTTTCAGTTTTGCTTGAACGGCGGCCAGTTTATCTGGCTATTTATTTACTCTCCTCGCGCCATGCTCATCCAGTAAGCGGTAGCTTACACGGGTTACAGAGGTCACAAAGGATCTTTGTCAGACACGAAAGGCTGTCAGGACTGGACCACCACCACCACCAC
>JAUTXX010240129.1:0-14532 GCA_032273605.1 Panulirus laevicauda | reverse complement strand
GACTTGGCAAAAAGCTTGTTGGAAATGTTAATGTATGATTGTAGATTGTTTTTATAATGTGATTGGATTCATTGATGCTTTTTGGTGCTATACAGACAAACCATAGTTTGGAGCACAACTGTTTGACACAAATATTTGCTTGTATAAGAGAATGAATGAGGATAGGTTGACAAAGAGATATATATCTTAGAAGTGGAGGGAACAAGATGAATGGGGAAACCAAATTGGAGAAGAAAGGATGGAGTGAAAAAGATTTTTGTGATTGGGGCCTGAACATGCAGGAGGGTGAAAGGCATGCATGGGGTAGAGTGAATTGGAATGATGCAGTATACTGGAGTGACATGTAAGTGGACTGCTCCAGGACATGTGAAGCATCTGGAGCAAACCATAGAAAGGTCTATGGGGCCTGGTTATGGATAGGGAGCTGTGGTTTCAATGCATTTCGCATGACTGCTTGAGAATGGATTATAGTGGATGCAGCCTTTCTTCTTCTGTTCTTGGCGTGACTTACTAATGCGGGAAATGGCAATCAAGTATGAAAAAGTTGATGACAATAGTCGAGATGAATTTTGATGTTCTGTAATTAAGTGAAATTGATTGTCATGTGGATGATTTTAGTTGCTTTGTAACTTTTTTCCACTATGAAAAAAGGTGAAATTGATTGTGTAATTGATTTTAGTTGTTTTGTAACTTTTTTCTTTTTTATGAGAGGATGGTTTGATGTTTTTTTTTTTTATCAAAGATTAATTTTCCCAATACTACACTTTTATTCCTAACATTGTAAAAGGCAAATAAGAGGCAGGAGCAGGGCTAGAAACCCACCCATTTCTTGTATTTTAGTTTTTAGAAGATAGTACAGAGAAAAGAGCAAAGTGAGAATGCTCATTCTCCTTGTAGGCTCATGTTGGAGTGTCTGAATGTGCTTGGATGTAACCAAGGAGAGAGGAAGGGAGAGATCAGTAGTAAGTTTGGGGAGGGGAACTTGGATGATCTAGCTCTGAGTGAAACTAAACTCAATTAGAAAGGGGAAGAATGGTTTAGGAATGACCTATGGGGTTATGTCGGGGGTTAGCATGTGGGTGAGAGCAAAGGAGGGGATATCATTTTTGCTGAAGGAGGCATTTCAGTTTTGTGTGAAAGGGTTAAAAGAAGTGAGTCCTAGACTGCTGTGGACAAAAATGAAGGTTGATTACAAGAGGTTGGTGATTATTAGTGCTTATGCGCATGATGATATGAGGAGTGAAGAAGAAAGATGAGTGTTTTGGGAGGAGCTAAATGATTGCACCAGCAATATTGATGTCAGAGACTGAATTTTAGTGAAGGGTGGTTTGAATGCAAGAGTTGTTGGATATGGCAGTTGAGGATGTCATTGGGAGCATTGGGTACCTGTTGTGAATGAGAATGGATTTTTTCTCTGTGCTAATTACATTAGCTTGTGATGTGTCACCTCTGCATGCTGATAAAGTGTTCCTTCAAATTTAGATAAGGGTGGGAAGACATAGTCTGTACAAGGATGGCTTGGATCTCCATATCATAGAATGTACTAGTATGGCTAGGGTCCTTTTGGGGTTGAGGTCCTGTGGAAGAATTTGGAATGTGATGGAATTTGGCTTCTGATGGAACAACCTAACCCCCACTTAGTGTGATAGAATTGGATCATTGTAAATCATGTTCATCATTACTCAGTAAAAAAGGGTTATTTAAAACTGTTACATAAAGAGTACTTTCAAATCTTCATAGGAAGAAAACTGATCCTACTTCCCCATAGCTTAAGTGGTCAAGCATACACAAGACAAGCAGGCCATTCTGCATCAGTGATGCTTCCTAGTGTAAACTAGATTTACGATCAGTGCAGTAAGAGCATAGATTTTGCTGTCGTTTTAAGCGTATGCAGTAATAAGGCAAAACGAAAAAAATACATTAGTGTTAAAGAATGACAATTGAACTTAGTATTGTTTAAATTCTTTGTGTTTTAAAAGTTTAAGAGAAATAAGTTTACATATGTAGGGATTGTGGGGCCTGGTTGTGTATAGTGGGCTGTGGTTTTGGTGCATTGCTCATGAGAGATAGAAAATGGATGTAAGCAAATGTGGCCTTTCTATGCATGTTCCTGGTTCTAACTCACTATTGCAGGAAACAACGAACAAGTACGAAAAAATTGAGCAGATCAATAGCTCATCAAAAGTTTAACATCAGTTTAGGAACATTAAAATCATAGATACAGATTTTTTCAATAAGGAAAATTTAGTTTGATACAATTCTTTGATTATAAAGTCATTTAACTTAAGAACGTATTTGTCTATTAGCTAATAGAAAACAGTAGTCCACTATTAGTGGTAAGTTCCTTTTGGGGGACTGATCCTTGAATTTAAAGGATACTTCCACTTCTAGTGGTAAGTTTTGCTTGGAGAGTGACTGATCCTGTGAGTTTGAAGGATGCTTTTTCATTTATATAATGTTGATTCATACACTATAAGTGTTAAGTTAACCCTTAAGAGACTGAACCCTGAAAGTATGGGGATCCCTAGGACAAAGGTTTATCAGGAAAAAATTTGGTAACGTAATTCATGGGAAATATCAGGAAAAGAAAATAAATTAACTATTTTTGTTGCTGCATAGACGTTTGAATTTGGCATGTGTGCCAAGGTCATACCTTCCATCCATCTTGGTGTATGGGTAACTAACACACTAGGATTCTTTCCCAGTGCTAATTGTAGCTCCTTTTGAAGTAAAGATGTCTAACTGCCAATAAAGTGTGCATTACAGTTTGACTGAACAGGGCAAACTTTGCAAGTATGGATAGAGTCCACACAGGGTCAGACATCTTGCTGCAGTGTGTTATATTATTATCTGACATCCTAAGATATTTTTCTGATGCTGATGATAGTTGTTTTTGATATAAGACACTTTGCATACTGATAAAGCACATCTTCCAGTATAAATTAATGCGGGACCCTTATAAGTACAAATATAGTCCAACAGGGAAAAATCATGAAAGTGTGATCCTTTTAAGGGTTAAATGTGTGTGTGAGTGTTTTTGCAACAGTGAAGAGAATATGAATCTGTATGAAAAGTTTATAATCGACTGACCAATAGTCTTATGATCAGCTGTTGTGTTCCCTTTTCACTCCCAAAAGCATGGTACCTCAGACGACTTGTTCTTTTTTCTTGTTTGCTTGTTGCTCATTTTAGCAGTGAATACACATTCATTTAGCTTAAGCACATGTTCCTGTACTGTACATTTATCCATTCTTATAAGCCTTCATTGACTTATTGTTCATATCCCTCAGTATAAATCACTGTAAGTATGTTCGTACATATTCAGTACGCCTCAGTATATTCCTTGTTTTGTCTACATTAACATAGCTGGGAGAAGCAAGATTATTTATTTGTTGATGTATCTATCTGTCTATGTATCAGATGCCTTTTCCCTCCTGGAACTCCCTCAAGGGGATCCATTGCAATAGAGTTTCCAAAACTAGTGAAATTCAGTGCCACTTCATAGTCTTGAGTATCTCTTCCGTAACAGGCCACTGGCACAGGGCAACTCTAGCGCACTGTTTGCAGAGGTTCCGACTAGTGAATATAAAGATCCATAATGATTTTAGTCTTAGCCATTTTTAACATATATATTAACTAATGTTAATGGATATTGATAAATTCTTTTCCCTGTATTTGTCTGTCAGTATTTACTACTTGATCATATACATGGTCTTCTCAGCTGTGAGAGATGGCTAACAGAAGCAGATTCTCTTATGTTTTTAGTGAGTTTCCCCTTGTTGTTTGTGATTATCAGAATGATATTAGTCTGTTAGGGTAAAATCCACTGAAAAGGACTGTGAAGAGAAAAATGTATTATTAATGTTTTTTTTTCATATATGCTCGTTGTCTCCTGCATGAACAAGGTAGCGTCCAGAACAGATGACAGAGCTTTAGAGGGAAAAAATTCTCAGCTCTTTTTTCTGTTTCTTGTATTGGAATGTGATACAGGAGGGAGGGATTTCCAGACCCATACTCCTGCCCCTCTGTGATACGAATTTATGATGATAATGATAATGAATATAAATTAAACTTTTATTTCCTTGCTGGCGGACTCAGCTTCTCCGTCCCCTGTTCTCATATTTTTTTTTTTGTAAGTATGGAAATAGTTAATTACTCATAAGTTAGTTAAAAGCCTGCTCAAGAGAAGTGTGCAGAAAGAATTTATTAACAATGAGTTTCCAAATGATATTACAAGTATGTACAGTATAAGTGAAATATTAATGGTCACATAGTAGGGTCAGTGGAAAATTGAGGCTCATGTGTAAGCTTCGCCCACCCACATGATTACCACTAGTTAATGAGTTTGTTAACAGCCTAATGAAGAGAAACTGTGCCAAAAAATATATGAAAAATGATAGTTTCCATGTGATTTTAGTAAACGTATAGTAAGCCTCCATTCTCATAGACTTTAATACATTGTGTTTGGCCTTGAATGGACTTTCTGGACTCCATTGGATCTAATGGAAATTTCCATGAAAGTTCATTTTATTACAGATTTAGTTTGGTAAGGTGAGTGTAGGATGTAATGGAATGATTTGTTAGTTCCTGACCAGAGTCTTAATTTCTAGGTATTAGAACATGTGACAGCCTGTTGTGCATTACCTCTGTACTGTTTTCTCTTTTTCACTCAGATACAGTGTTCTTTCATCACACATTAGTGTAATTGTACAGTATTATTTATAGTACCTTTACCCATACAAAGTTAGTTTAAGTACGGTAGAAATTTCAAGATGAAACAAGGCCTTGTTTGGGTAATGCCTGTTAGTTTGAAATAAGTATGCACTTAGTGAGCACACAATCTCGTTGCCCATGTGCTCATGCAGTTGGAGTGTTTGTTGTGTTAAAAAGATCTTGTCTTTTTGTCTTAAATGATAGCATATGAGAGTGCCATCTGTGTTGCATGTTTTAAGAGGTCCAGGGAAAGCCTCAGCATTACTGAAAAGTTAAAAATGAATGAGCATCGTGAATGTGGGAGGTGGGGTAGCTTGCAAAACCCATATGTGACCAATAGGAGATTCAGGTGATTCTAGAGCTATTTCCTTCTGATTCAGAGTAGTCTTTTCTACTCCTTGAACACCTTTGTTTTAGGGTGAACTGCAGATCACAATATCATCATTGGACTAAGGTAAGTTTATAGTCCATATGTTGTGAATTCCTTGTACCCATGGGGGAAAATTCAGAATGTATTGGATTTAGAATGTATTGGATTTTGGCCTCTTAAGGGACTGACCTATCCCCAAATCAGTCCATCAGAACGGGATTTTAGTGTAAACTATTCATGCTCATGCTGAGGCTATCAGCAGGAAACTTGAGTTCCCTGGATAACTGCTGCACACCCATGTGACTCTTAGTTAGTTTATAAGTTAATTAAGAACTAACAAAGAGAATTGTGCAGACAAAACACAGAGGTTCCCTGATTTATGGAAGACTTGACTCACGGAAGTCAACTTTATGCAAATTTTCTCAACTCAAATACAGTATTTTTTCAAGACAAAAATTTGCATTAGTAACAGAAATGTTAAGTAGTGTGTGCAGAGGAATACAGTGGAAGGACGCAGTAGGCGCACAGCCTTTTGAGGTATGTCTTGAAATACATTGATGTTGTTGCAATGATTTCATGCTCATATCTACCACATTGTTTCGGAACTGTCAGTGACTTTTAATGTAGATATCGTGCTTATTTCTAACTCATAACTTCTTGAAAAGTACCAGGCAATGGTAAGAGTGGAGGATTACGTTGTAAACAGACTGATTATATTGAGAGGAAAATGAAAATTATAAAGAAGCACAAAGGTGGGCAAACACTCCTCCATCTCATTAGCTCAGGCTGGCTACCTCATCAGTGGACACAATTTTGAAGGACAATGAGTGCATTAAGGAACACATGTAAGGTTCATCACCTTAGAAATCAAGTGTCATGTTTAAGAAATAAGCTGGCCCTATCAATCAGATGGAGAAATTAGTAAGTATGTGGTTGGAAGATCTGATTCAGTTTCATGTGCCCCTAGGTCTCATGGTGACAGGTGAAGGCAGGAAGTCTCTTCAGCGATTTTAAAGGAGGGTACAGTAATTTATAGTTGGTCACGAATGATTTTGTAGATTTAAGGCTAATGCTAATTTTCATAATGTTAATGAGAGTGGTGAGTCTAGGTATGACTAGGATTAAGGTAAATGGATTTTTTAAAGTTTGATAAATTTCTCTTAATTCTTTTTTGTAGTTCGTGATTTTTTGCCCATATAACTATTGCTAAATGTGGTGTTTTAAGTGTGTATGTGTTGCAATCTGGAGTGTGGGGTATTATAAGTGTTGCAGGTTTGTTGGGCAAGTATAGTGAAGTGTACAGTGTACTATACTGATAGAAAACAGGTGCCTGCATGATGCGTTATTAGAAAAAACAAACTAGGAAGCAGGAAGGGGATGCTCAAATATAACAATGATGGGATTTTGGTTAGAATTATGCTTTTTGAGTTGCATAAATTTTGGCTGATACTCTGTTGTTGAGAAAGTAATTCATATATAATCCAGGCTGCCTTAGAATACAAACAGTGGTAATATCCATGTGATTTTGTGAATTTTCTATATAGTGTCACAGTGGCTTCCAATATGAGGTAAAGTTGTGGATTTATCATGATGCTCCAGTGGCATTCAGTTTGAGGTAAAGGTGAGGTGTCGTCTTGGATGCATGGAAAATGTTAAATGCAAGAAGATTAAATATATTGATCATATGGCACACATTTCCTTTAACTGGTGTATAAAACAATGGTTGGTGTAGTCAGTCATACTTCCAGTTTTATGTGATATATGTGTGATCATTGAAAAAGTCTACATTGGCTTTTGGATATATTTTCATCATTTACTAATTAAGATATTGCTATTATATATTAGATGATGCAAGAAAGTTATAGATATCCAACTCAGATCTGATCTCCACTTAATGTTGGGGATGTGCTTCAGGAAATCAGAACTCAGTGAAAAACCCGAATGGTGAACTTAGTGAAAAGCCCAAATGGTGGATCACATTTTATTGTACAAGTCATTGAGATGAAGGGGGAGTGTGTTCCTTTGGAAGATTTCTAAAACTAAGTTGAGGTACATTATTAATCTAAATAGATGAATGAAGAATTAAGCACAGAATATTTTACTTAAGTGAATAATGTATATTTTATCAAGTAATATAACATTTATGATGATGATGATGATGATGCAAGAAAGATAAAGTTATCCAACTTAGATCAAGTCTTCCCCTAATGTTAGGGATTTGCTTTATGAAATCAGATTGTAATGAAAGACCCAGCTGGTGAATAACGTGTTACAGTAAGATTTAATGGGATAAGGGAGGAGTACGTTCTTAGGGGAGATTTCTAAAACTAATTTTCAAAGTATAATTTTTAGAATATCATGAAAGACACAGAACAATGCAGAAACATTATTGATCTAAGTAATTAAATGAAGGGTAAAGCATGGAATATTGTACTTAAGTACATAATTTATATTTTATCCAGCAAAATGATATTTAAGAGATAGGGAAGTTTTCCTGAATCGAAGCCTACCCCAGATACTTTTTCGTGCATTCATGTCATTTATAAGAGGTGGCTTTATACACAGTGTACTTAAGTACACAAATGGAGGTAAATGTAACTAAAATGTATAATATAAGCACTCTGTCTGAAAACAGTTCAAAAGTTACAAGAGTATTTACCAGTATTTACCAGTTTGTTGATCATCTCTTATCTCTATGAATATTCATTCTATCATGTTTGTGGTGAACAGTATTATAACAGGATATGATATATAAATTCTGAGAGTAAAATTTAAGAAGGGATGAGATTTATACAATAACAATTAGTCAAAGAAAGCGTGATCTAAGTGCCTGTATTGTACTGATAGAGCAAGTGAATGTAATGGATGTAGTAATTCAGTCATTGCTTGTCTACCCTCTGTATTGTAATTGATGTTGGTGTTGACCACCTGGCTGCTTCACATTCCCTGATTCAGTCCATTCAGATTGTGATTTCATTGAGTAAGTAATTGAAGTGAGGAAGAGAGATATGGTGACAAATAGAGTGTGGTTGAAAGATATCAGGGTTCCCACGCCACCGGGAAAACGGGAAAAACCCAGGAATTTTATTTGAGGTGCTCCCGGCCGGGAAAAGGCCTGGAAAACGCGTAAAATTGAAAATGTCTGGGAAAAACCCTTGAAATGGAAGTTAGGAAAAGGTTACTTCCCTTGGGCCTCATTTGTCCCTCGCTTTAGTACCCTGAATATACCTTATTGCTACATTGCGGCTTTTTTGTGGGGCGAGTTGTATGGCACGAATTGAACTGAAATCGCGGTCTCGATAGCACTTGCTCACATCTGTTATGGAGTAATGAAAGCAATGGTTATTAATGATCATGATGGCCAATTTTTTGAAAAAACGTGCTTCGCATTTGCCAAGTCAACTCTTATTGACTCAGATTGGGTTAAAGTCTTTTTTTTCCCAATGCAATATCGTTAAATACAAATACATTCAAAGATTGCGAAATTTTTATAAATATCGCATGTTTACTTTCAAAGCATTTAGTTAGCATTGAATTGGAACCAAGAACTTTAACAAGAGAGAAACAATTTTCAGAGGAAGTTACGGATGAATGTTGCAAGGAAATAGCTAACGCTAAAATTATTGAATCTTTAAAAATTGAAAGGGCTTTTTATTTGAGTCCAAAACAAGTTGTTGACATTATAGAAGGAAATCCTAATCTAAGACTATTCTATTTACAGATCCTGGAAATATCCTGGAAAAAAAAGCCTTGAATTTTATGTCAGTAAAAGAGTGGGAACCCTGGCTTGCCTACGTAGCCCCCACAGCCTGGTACACTTTGTAGGTACTTGTCCAGTGCCTTCTTAAACTTCTCCACTATACATATATACCATGGTATTTTTGATGGTTGTAGGGAAGGTGTTGAAAATTGTTGGGCCCTGAATGTTTGGATGTTCTTTCTTTTTGTTTGATGCAAATCTGCATATTTGGATTTCAGAGGGAATATTTTACAGTCTTCCAGTTTGTTGTGTCATTAGAGAAGGGATCATGCCTTTTAAAAGTTTTCAGGTAAAGATGATGATATACATTTTGTCGTTGTGTTTCAGGGAATACAGTCTCGGTGATTTTAGGTTTCCAGTAATTTAGTTCCATTACCACATTAATGTGTGCCATAAAACTTCTTTGAACACTGATTCTGTATTAAAACACAGTAGTATTCTATGTGTGACATATCACTGTAAAATGTACTAATGTTGGTTTTCCTTCCTTTGTATTGAAAATCTGGAGGATCCATCCCACCAACTGTTGTTTTGTTGGCTTAAGGTTAGGTCATTAAACCTCCAAAGTCTTTTACATTATTCAGTTGGTTCATGACAGTGTATTTGTCCATTCAGTATTCTTTAATTATTTTGATTTCTTTGTTTTCCCCCACACCAAAGTTGGAATTTATTCCCACTGAAATGTGTCTTGTTCTTGTGAGCCTATTTGAGGAGTGGAACCCCCCCCCCCTTTTTTTTTTTAATTTTGTTAAGTATCTTCCACTACTTTTGATATTTATGCTGTTCTTATTCTAGTATCATCTGCAAAGGATATGAAAATGTTTTTCAGGTTTGCATCAGTCAGTAATACAAATGAAGAATAGGAGAGGTGCAAGTGTAGTTTCTTGGGGGACTAAACATTTATTGTTTAGGCATTGGAATTGGCTTGGTTTCCCACTACATGTTGTGATCATGTTAGATAAAAAGTGGTATAGCCATCTCTCAATTTTTCAGGTTTTCCCATATTGCACATTTGATGTGCAATTGTATCATGTTGACATTTGTCAAATGCTTTTGCAAAGTCCTATCGACATTTTGATTTTTTTCCAGTGTGTTATCAACCTTATAGTGATCAGCAGACTGGGAGAGGCAAGATTGTCCTGCTGTGGCACCATATTGTCTTGGTAATGCAGATTGTTAAATTCCTTGAATTCTGTCAATATGCCTCTAAGGAATCTCCCCAAATTTTATTTTGATCATGTCCAGTTTCAGACTCCTGGGGGAAAATGTCATGATCTAGAACTTTTTGCCAGTTGATCCAGTGTTGCACATGATGTTGGATAACTTTGATTACTAAGATGTACAAAGTGAAAATCATTAGTTTCCTTGTTTTTTGTTTGCTTTGCTCTTTAGCACAGAGTTATCTGTAGCAATGTGAGGGCCTTCTGTGAAAGGATAGTTTGCTTGTATCTGATTAGCAGGAGCTGTCAATTCGGTGTCTTCCTATCCCTGTTTACCTCTGATCGTGATGTAGTTACAAACATATTTTTTCACCATCATTTCCAATCAGTTCTTTTAAATATCCTTCTTATCTTAAACCTTTATATATCACAGTGTCTCTCCTTGATGAACACCCATCTCATACACACATTTGAACCATAGTTGTACATGCTCTGTTGCCCTTTCAAGTTCTCTCTAGAAGAAACCCAGTTCCATAGATTATTGAAAAAGTGAAGGGAAACCCAACTAAGGTTGACTTTGTGAAAGAATTTTGTCTTTTTGTAACTCAAGTCCCTGTATGTTGGCAAATATTTTTCTGAATTGATTTGTTGAGTTTCTTGGTATTTTTTCTTCTTTCTTTTTCTTCTTCTTGCCTGAAGTTTACAAGAAATTTAATGTTTGGGTTGTTGTGGTGAATTTCATTTTTCTCAGAATCAGGTCTCCACTTCTTTCACCATGAATAGGTTAGTGAGGATAATTTCTTCTACTGGCTGTTCTTTTTCTTTGTTTCTTTCCATGCTGTAGTATGAGAAATTTTTGTTGGTTTTAGTATGGCTTAGCCTCAGTTGTTTATGTTAAGTGTGTATGCAGTTCATATAAGATACAGTATTCATGATAATTTCCCCACCACATCATGAACCTGTCATTCTTTGTTAAAACAATATCTTTCTTTTGGTGATGAACTGTACACAGTATCTGAATGGGTGAGTCTACGTCTGTCCCTGAAGCTGCATTTACCTTTGTTTGGTATGTTGAGAAATATGTTGCTTAACATTTTTTTTTTCATTTTTTGTTGTTAGTCAAATGATATACTTGACCTGCCAAACGTGTATTTCCAGTTCATAGTATTTTCATACTTTGGGCTTTCCATTTTTTCCTCTTCATTTCATTGTCCCCGTGAAGTATGTGTGTGCTTATTACTTTACTCATCAGATATTCCTTCAGGGCAAGATTTTCATAAAAAGATATCTACAGAACTAGGCCACTTTTCAACATGGCTTTAAATAGATCTTGAATTTGGAAATGGAAAGTGTACAATTAACATGTCAGTAAACTCTCAATAGTAATTCATGAATGGAAGGAATGATATGTTTTATGGAAGGGAGAAATAGTTCAAATGTGAAATTTTAGTCATATTGTAAGAATAAATGAAAAAAGGGTGTTTAGTTTTGGTAATACTTGAAAAGGGCAAAGTGTTTACAGGAGTTTTGGTAAAACTTGAAAATCAAACATATTAGGCTGAAGACCAGATCTTGGCCATACATACTATGTTTCTTTGAACCACTTCCAGTAGATTTTATGTGAGTAGACTGGAAAATCAGTTTTGCAAAGTGAGGAATGGGTGTATATGTGTATGTTTAAAGCTTCAGTCACAGACAGAGGTTCCCATCAAAGCCAATCCTTGATTGAAGCAAGAATATAAATAGATGAAAAAAGAATGCTTAAGGAAAATATTAGTCTAAGAGTGTCAGAGAAAGGGGGAAGGAGTTGGTTACATTTGTTAGAAAAGATTTGAGAAGGCAAAGATTTCCAAAGCCTGATGAGTTATAGAAGGAGACAGATACCAGTGACCCACCCTTCACTGGCTGCACATGAATTAACCAGAGATGTGAAAGGAAACCAGCTGATTAGAGTAGAGATAATTGGGTTAAGTTTTAAGATCACTTTAGAAGAACTAATTAGTCTGATTGCTTAAAGATTTGACTCTCAAGTATGTATATTTAGAAATGCCTTGATATGAGGACTGTACTTCATGCAAGGACACATCTTTCCTTTGTAAAATTGGTGTAACAGTTAAGAAGAGAAGAATCTTTAGCATCTGAACAAGATTCTCAGGTTTTAAATAGGGAGACTTTGCTATTTGTGAAATATTAAATGCTACAGGATAGATTGAATGTATGATGTTTAGTGTGTTGATGACAGCTGGAATTACAGAACTAAGGAGCAACAAAAGATGTAAGTAGCTGCAGAAAGAGAAGTACTGTAGGTTGAAATTAGGTTTTTGGGACATAAGGATTTACTAGGTTGCTTCTGCCTTAACAGCAAATCCTATCAAATGGACTTCAAACAGTTTGGTTAAGTTGGAGTGAAATAGGAATGTAGTTTAGCTGATTTTGCCTGTCAGGCAAATTGGTATTCTGTTTTTTCGTGTGACTTTAACTGTACCTCACATCTGATGCTGTAAACACAGATTCATGAGGTTTTATGAATCATACCATACCAGACAACAGTTGTATGATCTCATCACTATCCAAACCAGCATTTTTCATATCCAGAACAGTGTTGTAATACATTTGGTTTATAGCAATACATATCTATTGCACTGATTTCTAACTCATCATTTTAGGATTTGCCCTTGGTTCTACCTCTTGTTCTAGCTCTGCACCAGTTTACTTTAACACACTTTAGGTACACATATAAATGGACTAGTCCCTGACCTTTGTTTATCTCTCTCCCTCGCTTAAGATAGAGTTGAGCTAATGAGTTATGTGTCAAGTAGGGATTCATTAGTGGTACCATATAATGGCCCAATAGGGAAAGTGAACTGAGAATGAGAGATAAGCTGGAAGAAGTATTCATCCTTGATCATCAACTGCTTACACATCCAGGAGGTGTCAGAACAGCAGTAAGTATGTTAATGGAGAGCAGAACAAATCAACAAAAAATGCCATACATTATTTTTTCCCTATGATGGCATAATTCAAGGCTGGAACTTTCTAAACACATTTAGCATGTAGAAGAGCAGTGCATTATCACTTTAAGGCTATGTTAGAGATAAATTTATTCAAGAAGGCATTTTAGCTTGGCACAGTTTTACACCAGCACAAAATGCCATTTTGATGCTTTGTACACGTGCATACTTGATTCTAGAGGTAGTAATTTCTTTAATGTGCGGTTTTAAGATGATTTAAACACTTATGTTGATAACACATTTGAGTGTGCTGAGTGTTGAAATTTAACCCTTTGACACTACATTTTTTCCGTTCCTAAGCATTTGAGGTTTTTGTATCATAGATATTTTTATCCTTGCAAAGTGAGGGAATTGTATAAATGTAACCTTTGACTGTTAATACCCACAGATGAGTTACTGCTCTACTGCTATTAGAGATGATAATGGAGAATGTTGCTTTCATGTATGTGTTGATATCAGAATCATGAAGGTGTTTCACCCATCAAATTGCTGTATTTGGATGTAAAGGATTGTTGTACTTATCATTCAGATGTTCTATGGCATTCATAGGTAGATAACTGTTGATGACCAGCATGTCATGAATCAAAAACTGGAGAAAAATTGAATGCATTTTTGTTTCCTTGACAACCTCACCTCATTCTCGGCTTGTTTATACTTATTAGCATTCATTCATTCATCTGTCTGCATTTCTAGTATTTTTTCTACTTTTTTATACTCAGAACAATTAGGGTGACAAGAAAAGCTCTCTCATACCTCTTTTTACTTAGTCCACTGCAACCTCACACAAGTGCTTTGTTGTTATCGAAGTACTTAAATGTATATAGACATCATTATCTCCCACTGGCTCTTTTATCTCATTCTACAATCCATTTAGTTCCACTTTCTTGTAAGATTTCTCTGGATCACTAAATGCTATATACTTAATCTTGTCCAGTATTGTCTGAATGTGGATTTTTTGATACACATACATATTTAGCATCCATATGTATGATTTTATAGGTGTATTATTTTTTCTTTTTGAATTCAAGAAGCAGCTTATTTATGAAGATGAAAATTTGTGCAAAGTATTAATGAGTTTGATCTATTTTTCAGATGCCACACCATCAAAGTGCAAACGTGGCATCCAGTTTGAAGGTGTTACAGTTTTCTACTTTCCACGGTCACAGGGTTTCACATGCGTACCTTCCCAGGGTGGCTCGTCATTAGGGATGTCTCGCCGACATTCTCACATTCGTCAGTTTTCGCTAGCAGAACATGCTGTAGAACAGAGGAGAGCACATCGGGAGTATCTCATGAGGTTACGACAGCAGCGGTCAGCAAGGGTCAGTACATAGGCTTCTCCAAAAGATGTCTGAAAAGAATACTTCCCACGCATTCCTTATGTGTCGTAGAAGGCAACTAAAGGGGATGGGAGTGGGAGGCTGGAAACCCTCCCCTCCTTGTGTCTAAATGTGTGTGGATGTAACCAAGATGAGAAAAAAGGAGAGATAGGTAGTATGTTTGAGGAAAGGAACCTGG
>JAUTXX010239907.1:0-14535 GCA_032273605.1 Panulirus laevicauda | reverse complement strand
ATACACAAAAGGATACATTCAGCAATCTGTTCATATCTTACATTGGATAAAACTAGAACATATTTCTTAAGCTTGGTTATCACACCTAAAGATGCATAAAGATCTAATAGAGAAGGTCCAGAGGAGGGAACGAACATGAAACCGGAATCAACTGAGCTGAGTTACAGGGAAAGGCTACAGGCTTTGAATTTTCCCATCGTGGAAGAGAGAGTGGTGACCTGATCACAACCTTTAAGTTTTTAAATCAGCTTGATATAGAGAGTCAACAGTTCTTCCAAAGATGCAGCGATAGAACAACCAGAGGACATATGAAATTAAGCAAGAAACTCGTGGGAAAAGATGTAGAAAAAAAGACACTTCTGTAGCACGAGAGAAGTTGACGAATGAAGTGAGCTATTATGAGGTTGTGAATGAGGAGAGGATACGGAAGTTTAGAAAGCTGTTTGATAGTTGAGAAAGTTTAGGAGATGAGGCCCCACGAGCGTGGATCTCCCTCCCCATACAAGATAAACAGGTAATTACACACACACACACACACACACACACACAACCACACATATAGTCATATATAACATGTATTACACATACACAACAAACCTAGACTTTTCAACACAATGTGAACCCTAACCTAAACAACAAAGACGGGTGGGTGGGCCCTCCAGTCTTGGATTACCAGAAGGCAAGTTGGACTCCTTCGAGACCTCGAGAATCATACGTATATCAGAGCATGAGGGAACAATGGACGCATGTCAAAGGCACAGTTTCAAAAGGTGATGGAGTGACGACCTGCTACAGAGACAGGTGTTGGGAGTGGCTCTAGCGACTGGCCATTGTTAGCAACTTGTCAAAAGGGTGGCGATCCTACTTACACATGTATGATGCTACAGCCACAAGGGATGTGAAGAGCGTCTAGGATCACCATGCATGCAAAAGCCTTCGACAAGGGTAGTATGCTCATGTCCAGATGTATGGTGGAAAATATTGATGAAATGATAAATGACGAACGGAAGCCTGGATATGACTGTCATCCTACAGAGGACAAATTATAGGTGACTATGGCTATAAGGAACATGACCCACGACTTCAGAGGATCTTCTGAAGAGATGAATTATCTGTTTTTACTGAAACCAAGTTAAAGGAAATGGACGAAGAGATGATCACAAAAGTATTTACAGCTAGCAAACTCTAGAGTACCCAAGACCAGTTTGGTCTTCCCACTTGAGGTAGCACATAAGATCTGAAATAGAAAGTCCAATAAGAAAGATATTACCTGAAATGAGGAAACTGTGTCAAATGGAAAGGATATGCAGCCATGCATCTGCCCATGCTGGGAGGGAGAAGGATGATACTAAAAGATGATCACAACTTTCAAGCAGCTAGATCAATTTGACAGTGTCGATACTGAGCAGTTCTTTACAGTGTCGATACTGAGCAGTTCTTTACAGTGTCGATACTGAGCAGTTCTTCGACAGTGTCGATACTGAGCAGTTCTTTACAGTGTCAATAATGAGCAGTTCTTCGACACTGTCGATACTGAGCAGTTCTTCGACATCAGTAAAGATATAAATAAATGATAGATCACAACAGCCAGCTAAGCAAGATACAGGTTGGGAAATGTGAGAAGAATTTCTGAAGTAATAGCGTGTTGGACGAATAGACCAGGCTTACTAAAAGCTTACTAAAGTCACTGTAAATTCGTATAATATACAAAGATAAAAAGAAAAGTATAAGAGTAACGGAAGCTTGAGACATGATGTCTTACGACAAAGGAACTCTATGCTCCTGCTCGACAAAGTAAGAAATTAACTGATCAATAGATGAATCAATCGATTGTACAACTCTACGACCCCCTTTTATGGGGTCAGAATATCCTAAGGAACAAGGGTGACCATAAAGTGCCCAGGTCCTCCTGCATGCGAGTACACCAGGGCGAGTGTGGCAGCCGAGTCTATTTTACCGATCGCTCTCATCAGGTGTGGTTGACTAACGTCTCCGAACACATCACTTCTACACACACTCATGTTCTCCCTCTGTCTCCACACAGTCGTCACGTCACTACGTCCGGCTTACCATGGTCACCACAGCTACCCCTACTTCTCCCCATCAACCTCTGCATTGTGTGGTTTACCCAACGTCTAAAAAAAAACTCAGAGGAAGTAAAATTCATTCCTTTTTTTCACGCGAACTAATTATAAGTTAATTACTGCAGATCTAAATCATCAAAGGACGATTATTTTCCTCCATCGTACATGTTCAACCACGTATCATAAATTCAGCACGTAACATGTAATATCAGAGGGAAAAGTTATATTCCAATCACAGACACAAATGAACATTTGGTCTTACATAATAAAATGTAGTAGTTCCTAATTAGTAGCTTTAAGCGATGCCAGCTCGGCTGTCGTCAAAAGCGAAATTCTGATAACCTTGCTTGAAAAATTAATGATTACTGAGGTATTCATGGCAAAGCAAGCGATATATACTTAGCATTAACAATTAGCAACTGATGTGCTCGTTCATACGACTTCCATTTTTCAACCTAACTTTTCCAATGGTAATTTCCCTCTCCTGTCCTCCCTTCCATCGGTAGTGTTTAGCGAGTCACTATGATGTCCCTCCCGATTCAGGGGTACCTGGCGTGACAGGTGATGAATCACAGGTCGCTGAAGACTTGGGTGTAACAGGTGATGAATCACAGGTCACTGAAGACTTGGGCGTAACAGGCGATGAATCAAGGCCAATGAAGACTTGGGCGTAACAGGTGATGAATCAAGGCCAATAAAGATTTAGGCGTAACAGGTGATGAATCAAGGCCAATGAACACCTAGGCGCAACAAGTGATGAATCACTGATCGCTGAAGACTTGGGCGTAACAGGTGATGAATCACAGACCACTGATGACTTAGGCGTACCGGGTGATGAATCACAGGTCACTGAAGACTTAAGAGTGGAACTGCAAGACCTAGAGGAGTACTGGAGAATCACAGGTCGCTGAGGTGCTGACGAGAAGTCACAAATTACTGTCGGGTTCCTCCTCCTGTCGTAGAGGTCAGTGTCGTGCCAATATTCCGAATCAGACAACACTGCCTGCAATGTTGAATCATAACTCACGATGGTGCTCACAGTATCAGGTCACGGTTCTTTATGGCCTCACCGTTGTTGGGTAGGGTGTTACTGTGGTAATTTAGTGCTGATCCAGAGGGCTGGACTGTGGCGCTAAATCACAAGCCACAGAGTCGCAAATATGATGGGTTGTAGGTCGCCATAGTGCCAGAATATTGAGCAAGGGTCACGTTGTGTGATAAACTATTTGTGCTGTGCTGCAAGGGAGGTGTGTGTGTGTGTGTGTGTGTGTGTGTGTGTGTGTGTGTACTTGATTAGTTATGAGTTTGTATCACAGGTCACTGTAGCATCAGGGCACTGGGTCAGAGGTCACCCAGGTACTTCAGGTCTTGTCCTGAGTGTTGGCTTTGACGACCCTTCTGTGCCAAAGTCTGGATAAAAGGTCAGTTTGATTCCTGGTAATACTAAGTCAGTTCTGGGTCACATCTATGACCATGGTACCACACTGCTTGATCAGCGGGCACTCTTGACGCCAGAGGGTTGAAACACAGGTCAACCAACGTACGAGATGGCTCAGCTAGAAGCGTCTGTTATGATGGGTTGGTAGGTTAGAAGTCACCGAGGTAGAGTGGGAGATCAATATGGTGACTGCGTGGTACACAAGAGGTTACTATGATGGTCAAATGATGCTTAAAAGGTCATTGCGAGCTAGATATTATTGTAATACCGGAGTGCTAAGTCCCTATAGGACTAATATGCTGGATCACTCTGTTGCCATGATACCGGAACGCAGGTTATCGAGTGTGAGTGTCGACTCAGGTTAAAATCATCCTTGATGCGAAAAAAAACAAAAAAAACATCAAGATCAACGTTTACATGTGTTTAACCACACTTGTTATTGTTAGGATCATCCTTTTACTCTGGTGTGGTTCGTTTCACTGATGATAAACGAGAGTAAAGGATTGTCTCAGGTAGTATTGACTTTCTAAAGTCCCACCTATCTAAGAGTAAAGGAATTTCTCAAGTACTACTTACTCTCTAAAGTCCAACCCTACCTAACGGAGGTTTACAAACATTCAAAAGTTGGACTAATCATTTCTAATGTTTTTGTATGGCATTGCCAACCTACCATGGTTCTGCCAGAAGTTCTTGAGGTTCTTTTTCACTCACAGTGATTTAGGAGGGCTTCTTTTTTTTTCCTCTGGTGACCGACATGGCACGGACAAATAACATGGCCTAATGAAGGCCATCTCAGGTGAAGGAAAGGAGACGAAGAGAGAGAGAGAAAGCAGAAATGAATCAAGCCTCCGCAAGGGTTGGTGCACCTGACAGTTAAAGGAAGAAAGGTTACGTGAAGAGAGAAAGACAAATGAAGGGAGTGAATTACACAGCAGTTCGAGAAAAGAGGGAGGTATCATGACATACATAATAATACACATAATACACATACTAATACACACAAATAATAATACACATAGAAGATAAAAGACAGTAAATGGCAATCACGTAATGCAAAAGAGTTCAACATATACAAGCATGTACAAAAAAGAAAAAAGGAAATACTGCAGCAAAATGATATAAAAACTGCAAAAGGATATAAGCAATCAAAACACAACTCCTTTCTTCTTCTTCCTTTACATTCCTCCACTGCAGGTGAGCGCTGACACCAGCATAAATACTTGTGCCATAGTGTCGCACAACTCATAACACACACACACACACACACACACACACACACACACACACTTGAGCCTTGATCACAAACCTTTTAACTGGCGAAGGTCTCATTTCTGCTGCGGGGGAACGGCCCAGTGACGTCAGGGTCCGTGCGGGGAGGAGAAGAGGATAGTGGTGGTAGCGATGATGGTGGAGAGCAGGAAACACGCCAGCAGGAACCGGTCAAACACCAGCGCCACCTACACAGCAGTTCAGAGAGAGAGAGAGAGGGAGAGAGAGGGAGGGTGAGTAAGGAATATACTCGTGTTACATGGACAGTACATATGGGCGTTAGTATACGCGAGTGGTAGGCAGCTCCTAACTTCAGTCATTAAGAACCAAACAGACAGATTAGTATACACTAGTTACTTGTTGAGTCTCTTAGTGAAGTAGTACATTCCTAGATTGGTGAATGGTTACAAGGCCGTTTGTCGGACTTGTGAATATCATCTGACTGGCAGCTAGACCTCAGATGAACAGGAAAATACGATACGATTCAATCAGTGGTATTAGTACACTAGCATACCAATAAGGAGTATACATCAGGTAGTTAGGTAAGTACATGTGGGTAACCTAGGCTGGCCAGTCAGCTGGGAAATACACCCTAATTCAAGCAGCATCAACACAACCATTTTCGTAGCTAATGACATTCTATTCAGCTGTATAATTGGATGATCACAAAAGAGAAAATGAGTTAAATTTACACCGAATGATTGATCATATATAGGAGAGTTAAGTGGGTAAACACAGTTCAGTCCACATGAGAAGTATCCTCAAGTTAGATGCATAAATCCTCATCAAGAAGTTAGATATTTGCACTTGAGACGAGTTAGTTGGACACCTACACACCCCATGTACGTGAACGAAGAAACACCAGCGTTATGTAATCTCCAGGATACCGACACCCACGACAGAGATCCAGAAACACACTACAGAACAGGTCAAATGAATAACAAACTGAATAAATGAATATCTGTTATCGAGGCTGGTATATCTGCAAGTTAGAGCGAGGTTGTCTATGGGAGGGCAAGGTGCTGTCGCTGGGCTGAACCATGGTATATCAATCAAGTCATGGTATAATCTATGGGGCTTGAGTATGGATGGTAGATTTCTCATTTCAATTTCAGTACATTATACATGACAGCTTGTGATCTGATGTAGACGAATGAGACCCCTTGCTCTCTTCCTGACACTGGGTCGTGAAGACTGAAGGGACAATTAGAGATAGAGGAATTCAAATTTACATGGGTAGTAGAAAAAAAAAAGGTTAGCCATGCATGTAAATAGACTCCTACGACAGGGATTTACCAACTAGGGACTTCCCCTTAAGTAAGATCATGAAGGCCAGACCGTTCTCACCAATTAATTGTTCCAATACACACCAGTTCAGCTGCACAGCCATAGCTGAGCAAGCAAGAGGGATTGGGAAATTACACACGAGTTTGTAGCGTAGGAGTAGAGACGCTGGTCATATATCTAACTCCTCTTTAAGAAAATTTAGAGAAGTCGGATGTAGATGTTTACATGGGATAGTCGAGCAAACAAGCAGGAGTTAATTAGGTAAATAAGCTCAACTTGAGTGAATACACAGGAGTTGGGTGAGTGTAGACACAGGCTGAGTAAGTACACAACATCTGGCTAAAAAAGAAGAAGGAAGTGTGCTGTAAAAGTTGAGTGTATTAGTATTACTTCATTCCAAACAGATATCCATTGTTGTACAGCCAGATGGTCCCAAGGTTCTCACTCAGAGCCGAAAGAAAAATAGAAATGATTCAGTCAAGGACTTCAAGTGTAGCCCGTTAGTATAATTTGTCAAGGAAGACATTATAAGCCCTTTGCTTGTTCGATGCCCCCGTCTGATGTTTACAAGCCCCGCGGTGGCTTTATTCTAAATCAATGGGAGACGGCTCAAAGCATAATTCATGAAAAGCAAGAGGATTATTCTCGTAACGCCTTTGAAATTCACTGGCTCTACCGCATAGTAGAAATGTTCTTATTCTTAACCAGACCTTACAGCTTGGCTGGGTACATCTTCACGAGACGGAACTACTTCAAGAGATAGTCATTCCAGTATCATCATACAGTTTGGACACACACAAGCTCACTCTGTCATAGTTGGACGGGGTGCCCATCACACAGGCTTCAGCTGCTTTATAATGTAACGTTCCAAAGACAGTTTCAGCAGGTTAGAAAAATGTGGATCACCACAACATCCTTTCACCCCAGTCAAAGACAATCTACACTCGGTGTGCAGTTGGAGTAAATTCGAGTGTCAGTGGAACTTTTCTTCGTGGATTAAGGTTGAATATGACCTAAGAGGTCGGAGGTCAAGATTTTCGTTTGTTCGCAGCTCGATTGTATACATTCTACTTGTCTTTGCACTCTTGACTAAGTAAACATTTCTCTCCAGAGGCTACAAGCACCGTAACACTGGGTGTTGAGATCGCAAGCACTCCGATGCTGATTGGTAAGATAATGCAAAATACCATGAAAATCGTAAGTTTATCCCAAATGATATTTTTCCACTGATTTCTCAAGTAATGACGAGGGAGTACCTAATCTAATGGCACATTTCTTATCACATTTTCTAAATATATGTCCCGAGACTACACCGTCAAGTGCAACTTGTGTTTGTCTAAGGTGTGTGCTTTCTGATGGATGCACGTCTGGTGCGATGGTGTATATAAGGTCTGAGATGGGAGGTTGGTTGTTTCGTGTTTGTGCGGATTAGTTCAGAGCGTGTGTGTTGTGTCAGTGTTACTATACGCTGGGAGTGAGTGAATCTCTAAGTAAAGTTTGCTGAAGTGTGAGGCAGGAATGAGCTTCTCATATCTACTTAGGGACTGGTGGTTGGTTATGGAGTGGTTTGGATGGGAAGAGTCTAGTGCCGAGCATGTTGAGGTGGGATTGTACTGGGAGGATCTTTGTTTCATTGAGTGCTTTGCATGTGTGGTTGCTAAGCAGCTAGTGATTGTTCTGGCTGCTCTATTCTCTATGGTTAGCAGTAGTGCTATAGGTGTCACCTAACCAATTCTGCCATAGGTTACGCTGTAAGTGATGAGTTATGATTGGCGTGGCTGTATCACATGGAGCACACTTCTATCAGCGACCTTCCTTCTTCAAACAGGAGTCCATCGTTTCACTGCTACTGGAAGTAGCGTAGCCTTGAAGCTGTGGGAGCTCCTGAAATAAGAGTTCCTTGATCAACTCCAAGGTCCCTTTCAAGAAAGGTTTCGTAGGTCAATCATAGATCTCTTTATCTACCTCCTTATCTATCTATCATCTATGTATCTATCGACATACATTATTCTATTACTTCATAGCTCTTGCTTTCCGTTACCTTTCATTTTTCTTCATCGGATCTTCGCAACTGTTGATGATGCGGTTGCAATATAAATGATCTCTGATCGTGTTACAAAACTGAGGGATTTAATTTCGTATGATAGTCATTTCCTTGTTGTCATTAGCTACGTTAACAACGTTCGGTTATAAATGGTGTTATTGTATCTTCTACGTTTTTTCTTTGTCTTACGTATTGTCCTTAAGGTTATCTATAACACTGATGGATATTCTTTTATGTTCTGAAAATTTTCATCGAATATCTTATTTCTATTTTGTCTTTTTCATAGAGTAGTTCCATTTTCCTAGTCATTCTAGCCAGTGTTGAGTTCAAACTTGCTCATTTCATCATTAACGGTTGATTTCCATTCTCGAAATAAGAGAATATAACAAGTCTCATTTCTATACGAAAATACGAACTTAACAAAAATATAGAAAAAGTTTTGTTTATCCATAAAGATTAGTGCTGACCTCTGGCTTCCTTCATCAATAAATGATCCTTTTCCCAGGACAAAATGTTCTCCTATTTACTGCATGTAAATGTAATGCTGAATACTCAATACTTTATCTTTTTCTCTTCAACTACGTGGCCGGATAAAACGGTAAAAGTTGTAGTTTATCAACCAAGTGGCTGCATCTGTGGTGAGACTTCGAGGCCAGCGGGAGGTAAAGTGACCTGTGACGGTGTGTCAGCACTCGTCGTCCTCCCTCGCCACTTCAGCATGGTCATCAGTGCAAGCCTCTCCTACATCCTGGTGCCCGGGCCAGCCCACGCCTCTGGGTTATTGATGATGTAGTCTTTTATGCAGCCGCTTCCGACATGAGGATGTGTTGCCAGGTGTGGGAGTACTAATCCCACTACTGTGATTCGGTAGCGATGCTCCAGTGGATACAAGGTGGGTATCGTGGTGCAGCTGAGGGGGATGAGCCTAGCCTGGCAAGTTTCGTTATGTTGTTACATGTAGTGGTAATGTAATGGGTCTTCCTTGGTGAAGTGGTAACCACCACTGTACTGGGTAGTTTTAGTGATGGGTATTACGTAATTGTGGCAGCGAGTGGCTACTGTCGTACTGGGTGCGGTGGTTACCACTGGAGGCCAACCTGGTATGGCTTCCATCGTGTTGTAGGATGTAGTGGTACAGCCGTGGCCGCCTCCCTGATGCGAGAGTAACCACATTTTTGACTGGATGTAGCGGTACTACTGGGGTTACCTGGTATAGTCGTAAGCAAAGTATTGTCAGGTGTAGTAGTATTGCTAGGGATACTTGGTGTGGTAGCAACCAGTCCTGTTGGATGAATCACTGTATAAGCAACCCATGAACCTCTAAGTCAGACAGCATCCACGGGAGCCTGGACACTCACTGTACAAATTAGTGACTTCATAACTCTACAATCAGCAGACATTGACTTGGACTAGTTAAACAGTTTGTTTCTTCCTTGCAATAATCATAGTCGATATTCCTTTGACTCCTGATTCCTCATTTCTTAATGTCCCTCCAGCTAGGCCCGGTCAAGCACAGCTTTCTATGGAGTATTTGGGACGGAAATGCATGGCAAACATACGTACCAGGTCGATGGAGGTGGAGAGCAGCATGATCCCACATGTCAGCATTTCTGATCATGATATGGTGTTCGGAGACATCAGGAGTTCTCTCCTACCCACCCTAGCGTAACTCAGTTATTTAACGAGACCTAACCTACGTCACGCAGCGTTAACCTTGTGTTTTTATTACATGGGAGTTTTGCGGTTGATGCGGTTGGCTTGCCACCCTCCACGACCTGTCGTCATCCCTATGGCTTTGTCATTTTCTTAAGGCTTGTCATGTCTACTCATGTCGTTCTGTTTTTCTAGGCTTTTAGTCTCTTCCTGGCCTGTCGCCATCCATTCGTTCATCGCTCTCTCTAAATGCAACTTCTTCCCTTGTCATCTGTCGTCTTATTTCTTTTCTCTAGCATGGCGCTCTCCAGCGGCCTGTTACTATCCTGGATTTTATTCGTGTCCGAAGACTTACCGCCTCTCATAGTCTTGTGACCTTTGCTGGCTAACTGGTGGTAGGCAGTACACTGGATGAATGGCTGCTTCAGAGTGGAAGGCTGGGTGACGGAGCGACTTTGTAAATGGAGACAGTCAGAACTATACATGAAGAGATAGTAATGCCCGGTGTGAATTCTTAAGTTCGCGGGATACTGATTACTGCTTATCAATTGTGATAAGATTTTTGCTCTCGATCACAGTGGATTCAGAATCTAAGAATGCTGCAGCTCAACATACGGTAGTCTTCTCTCATAACTAGAGGTATATTAGATTAGGACAGAATAGGTTGTGGACCGAATTCTTCTGGTGATGGTGAAGACGGAGGTGGTTGTGTTGCGGGAGTGGTGAAAAGGATGATGGAATGATGAAGATGTAAGGCTATAGCGATTTAAGGAAATTAGACTAACTCTCTTGGGTCGGAACATTAGTAAAGACATTTATCTCGACGGCAGACGTTACCGAACTTGGTACAGTATTGTACAGACAGAAGGCATTAGTTAGCCTACGTTGTTTAGCTAGACTGTGGCTGGTGCCAAGCATTTGTCTTCAGTTAACGGTCGGGGTAAGTCTCCAGATATTCATAGACAAACGTATGCCATATATGATGACCAGTAGCTATAGACTTTAACTACATTAAGGCTAGTCTACCATCATCCAATTCAACCTAATCAAGTCAAGTATAACTTCCATAACTTCAGGTAGTTAAGCTCGACGTGAGTAAACTCGGCTATGTTTGTAATAAAGGCTTTCGGAAAGTAGACGTTGGGGAACAAGTCTGATAGCGAAATAGTATGTAATCCCAGGCGGAGCAACACTAACTCGTACCTAACGTCAAAACTGTCTTGATATCTCGTTTATCACCTGCCGTAAAATAGTCATTCATAGAACGTTTGTGGCCGGTAACGGTACGCTTAGGGCATGAGGGTGGGATATGGCCGGTAAAATATCCGATAAGGTACGTAAAGGCAAGATAGAATTTTATGTGAACGTCCGAATGCTAATGAGTCCATTTGCTGATTACTGTCATAACGTGTGAAATAAATAAGTATATCATCTTCACTAGAATTCCATGAGTTGGTTATGATGTTCATTTCATTCTTATGTCAAAGGCGGATTAGATGAGACTTCAGTGTTTGATTATATGAAGTGAATGTACTGCAGCAACATATGATAATATTCGTAACACCTGCAGGCTTAAGGCAATTTTTTTCTATTTAATGTTAGCCGAGACGGCACGGGCAGCTGAGGCCCCTCATCAAGGCCATCCCATTAACGCTATATATATATATATATATATATCCTATCCTGAGCCAAGTGCCCATCTTATCAACCAACCCTTATGGGCGGATGAACAGCTGGGTTGACCGTGGATCGACTGTCGCAACCAAGATTCGAACCTTGGCACTCGACCCTGCGTTACGGTCGGGAACGCTAACTGCTGCTACACCGTCTTCCAGTGACTTTACACTTAACGCACCTCCGGTACCCTCACTGCCAGCATCATCCTCCGAACTGGACGTCAGGCAGTGAAAGGTGTGTGTGTGTGTGTGTGTGTGTGTGTGTGTGTGTGTGTGTGTGTGTGTATAGGATACAGAGATAAGTGTATGCACTACAGAGTGGAACGGGTAGAGGAACTAGGTACAGGGGAATATGTTCTTGATAAAGGCCATGACGTGAGAGTGGGTGTGAGGGAGTGAGACCAAGGCAGAGAGAGTGTGGGAGGAGATGGAGAGTCAACTCAGTAAAGTGGGAATGGAAGAAGAAAAAAAAAACTCATAATAGAAAAGGGATGGGACGTCTGACAACGCTTGAGTGCTAGTTTGGAACTTCCTCCTCCATCATATTACAAATTCACAAAAGCTCTTTCTATTTTCCATCAATTCTTTTTTTTGTGTGTGTGTGTGTGGGTTTGGTTCCCTTTGAGGCAGGTTGAATTTGTTAATGTAATGAATTAATACAGCATCATAAAATGAAGCGAGACAAACCGACAGCATATTGGTGAGGTGATCCAACACAAAGTCTTCCTGACAAACTAGGGACGAGGGGGATATGAAATATTATTCCCGTATATGTAACAGTGACACCAGTTTATATCATGATGTGTTGCATGATGGACGTGGCGTCTATGTCTGTGCATAAATCCCCACCAAAGTTTTGGGTCTGCCGCATTGGCACACACACACACACACACACACACACACACACACACACACACACACACACACACACACACACACACACGGTGTAATACACAGCTGATTAAATTAATCCCAAGGGAATGTCAAATAATGAGGATGGGGTATAGCGAAAGAAGGCCTCAGTATTATCTAGCAGGAAATAAGCCTCGGGATGCGTCCCTAAGCCACCGCTAGAGTCCGACATTAAGAGAAAAGTTAAGGAGACAAACTTTCTTCTGACGAATATTAGAATAGCTTTCAAGTAAATGGGTAACGAAATATCTAGCGAACTCTTCATGTCCAGCATAAGGGTAAAGCTAGACTATGCTTCCCAAGTTTGGTCACCGCGCCTAAAGTAGCACAAGGAGCTAATACAGAAGGTCCAGAGGAGGGCAAATGAAAATGGCATCAGAAAGGAAGAAGGATAAGTACAGGGAAACTTAGAAGCTTTAAATCTACCCACCTTGGAAGAGAGATGAGTGAGGCTGACCTGATCTCGAACTTTAGATTTTTGAAACAGGTCAATGACGTAAACAATGAATATTTCTTCGACAAATGTATGGATAGAGCAACCAGAGGAAAATCAAGCCAGAAACTTGTTAAAAAAGACGTAAAAGAAGGACTTTTGTAGTGTAAGAATGGTGGATGAATGGAATAAGATCACCGTATTCATGATTAAAGCAGACGATATAAAAGATTTTTAAGAAATTGATGATAGATAATTTTCAATAGATGGGACACCACGAGTGTAAAGCTCCCTCCCTGAACTATACAAATAGGTAATCACTCACACACACACAAACATACATACTGTATGTATATCTTTCTTTCATACTTGATCGCCGTTTCCCGCGTTAGCGAGGTAGCACCAGGAACAGACGAAGGCCGCATCCGCTCATATCCATTCGCTTACCGTAATGTGTAATGCACAGAAACCAGAGCTCCCTTTCAATAACAAGGCCCCACAGACCTTTTCGTGGTTTACATACGCTGGTTCAGTCCACTGACATCAAGTCGGCCCCTGTATGCCACATTATTCCAATTCACTCTATCCCGTATACACATTTCACCTTCATGCATGTTCAGGCCCCGATGGCTCAAACTGTTTTTCATTTCATCCTTAAATCTCCAATTTGGTCTTCTCATTCTCCTTGTAGCCTCATTTTATAACGAAGTTATCCTCTTTGTCAACCTTTCCTCATTCAATCTCTCTATATGTCCAAAACATTTCAGCACACCCTCTTCAGCGCTCTCAACCACACTCTCTTCATTACCACACGTCTTTCTTACCCTTTCTTGTTCAATCAAACCACTTAATAAGACATTCTGTCCTCAAACATTTCATTTCCATCACATCCACTCTCCTCCGCACAGTTATATCTACAGCCCATGCCTCGCATACATGTATAATGTTGGGACTAATATACCTTCAAACATTCCCATTTTTTCCCCAGATAACGATCTCTCTCTCCACTAATTCTTCAGTCCTCCTCAAACCTTCGCTTGCGAGCCCACCCTTTGACTCACTTCTGCTTCCATGGTTCCAGTTTGCCATGTCCACTCCCAGGTATCTAAAACACTTCACGTCCTAAAGTTTTTCTTGATTCAAATGCACTCCCAAATTAACCTGTCCCTCAACTCTGCTAAACCTAATAACCTTGTTTTTACTCACATTTACTATAAATTTTCTCCTTTCACTCACTTTTCCAAATTCAGTCAACAGCTTCTGCAGTTTCACGCTCAAATCTGCCACCAGTGCTGCATCATCAGTAAACTACAACTGACACGCTTTACAGACCCTCTCATCCCCTACCGAGTACATACTTGCCCCTCTCTCCAATACTCACGCATCTAACCCCCTAATCACCTCATCCATAAGCAAATCAAACACCCAGGGTGACTATACACACCCCTACCACAGAGAGGCGTGCAAGGAATAGAGTGAATTGGAACGATGTGGTATACCGGGGTCCAGGTGCTATCAAAGGACTGAACCAGGGCATGTGAAACGTCTGGGATAAGCCATGGAAAGGTCTGAGGGGATTTTATGTGGATAGGGAGCTGTGGTTTCGATGCATTACACATGACAGCTAGAGACTGAGTGTGAGCGAATGTGGCCTTCTTTGTCTGTTTTTCCTGGCCCTCTCTCTCTCTCTCTCTCACTCTCTCTTTCTCTCTCTCTCTCTCTCTCTCTCTCTCTCTCTC
>JAUTXX010239797.1:0-14537 GCA_032273605.1 Panulirus laevicauda | reverse complement strand
AGACAGCGTTAGTATACTTCCTTATGAGTGACTAACTTGTCTGTTAAACCTGCTCTATGGTCAGGAGTGACAGGGAGAGGTGGCACAGTGACCTCGGCCTCGTCCGTGTCCCAATAGCCCTTTCTAAACAAGCCATAGTCAGCAACAAAATCTTTACTCTCATCTTCTGAACTTCCCCTTAAGAATCCTAATTACTCATGATTGCACACTTCACATATCAGCTTAAGAATGCAACATAATATGGAACGTCGATCATTAGTCAGTAGAGCTGGCTGGAAAGTTATGGTGCCCGTCTGTCCATGTTAGTGTTTAAATCTGCTGCTCTAAAGATAGAGATCACTGTCTGGGGCAGATACCTGACGAACGTGTGTGCGCGTGAGGGTGTCTTGATGTGTTTAAGCATCTCTGAAGTGTTGATGGTATGCAGCCCTCACGTAACGTGATTGTCAGGGATTAGTTCCACAAGATTCGTTGCTTTCTTGTACTCTTCTTTGTACGATGACTATAAAAGCAGTTCGCATTAAGAAGGGTCGTGGTGAACACGACCTCGTTGATATGCACCTCCCAAGGGATGTCTTGCTGTGCGGAATATTACTCCGACATCTTCAAGGGAGGTGAATGAAAGCCCTGTTCAGCAATCTCTTCATGGTTATATTACATGTTAATACAACAGGTTAACGGTGAAGGTAACGTGTCAACACATCAAGGCTCCTTTACCAAGATACGATCTCATGCAAAGCGAAACTGCAGAATATCTTTTAAATGACGGAAAAATGTAAAAAAAAAGAAGAATAATTGTGAAATATTTAATCTGCATTTTATACCCTAACGGGTCTATGAACTCTGGCCTCTGTGGCATAATTGATGAGACGAAGAATCTAATCATGTTTGAACAGCAGCTTGAAGATACCTGATGTTGGATGTATGAACAAAAGAATTTTACACATGTATACTTTAACATTGCTTGGTGTCTAAATAATTCTAACGCCAGTTAGTGATAATGAAACCTTACACCGAGTAGAGGATTATAATATCAATTCTTCAGCAACTTAGAGGTATAAAAGATTGCTGTTCTCCGAGATACCTTGAATATTTAAATAGGTGGACCATCGTCTCTCTCAATTGCTTGATCTCCCTTAGGAAATTACTTAAAAGCAGTATACATATATCTAGACGTAGTTTTTGTTTTCTCATATCTAATTAAGATGTAGAAAATATGTCAAATATGGTAAACAAAAAAATAATGTAATTTTTGACTGATAAAACGTAAAGTAACTCATGATGTGAGAAACACCAAACCATATTGAGAAAAATCATTTATTAATGTTCTTTAATCTCTTAAACCCTGCTGAACACATAACCTTATGCTCAAAGGGCAAGCTTTTCAAATCTAAGGATCAAGAGATTATGAGCTAATGCTTCCACGTATATGTGGAGAACCTTCTGAATGTGAAGATTATAAGAGAATAAATGCTACACTTCGATGCTAGCAGAGTCGTCACATGCTCTGAGCAACTGACGAGCAGCCATTCACTTCTGAGCGAAGGAAAGCTTAATATACTCTTGTTATAGCGGCAGTATTGACTGAAGATATGATCATAGTTCCTAAGTATCAAAGGTACACAGGAATACATGGGATTTAGGCCCGTTGCACCTTGTTTAGGATAATTGTTTTGAGTTTGAATGTAAAGCATAAGTATCTTTCATCACTAAAAAGAACAGAACTGTAAAGATTGCATTACAGGATAAAGATGCTCTTGGTTGAGAAAGAAGAAAATTTTGATAAACCGCCAAAATTGATGAGAACTTGCTGTTAATGATCTCTGGCTCCTTCAGAGTAGCACCTGCACCCAGGTCGGGGTCGGCATTGAATGGTGGTGAAAGCATGAGCCTCTGTCGTGGACCAGGTATATAGGGGTAGGAGAGAGGGATTCCTGACTCATAGGTACCCTGATGAAAATAGATCTGCGGATGTTATAAGCTCTGATATGTACTTTATGTGATTTTGAGCACAGGCTGTACCTTGCTTCCCATCCTAAGATGGATGTTGGATTCGAAAGAGCGAATGTTTAAATGGGGCTACAGCCGGGAAGAAGGAATGTTTAGGAACTAAAGATTTAAAGATCTGGAAATCATGTATGAAAAGTGGGTACAGTGATATACAATACTCACGTGTGATGAAGAAAGAGAGTAGCCTTTGTGACGGATGGATGGTTCGTTTAGTCTGTTGGGGAAACGATAATTAGAGCATCTAAGGCTTGATAGATGAGATGTGTAAGTCTACTGGGTTAAGGGCTGGGGTAATGGTGTCTAAAGGGTATGTACAGGATCAGCTGGTGGAAGATGTGGAGTGGGATGTGGCGAGTGGAGAGTGTACCGTCTGGTGAGCAGCGTTGTGCGTGTAAGGCCTTTTTAAGCAGGCAGTGGGTATGAGGTCTAGAGCACAGTGGGTGTGAGTTATGGTAGATAATGGGTGTAAGTTTCGGCAGGTCGTGGGTGTTAGGTCTGCTAAGAAGAGAGTGGAAGTTGGTTGAGTGGAATGCATATTTAGTGATAGAAAAAACAGGTACTGCAAAGGATTCTTGTGTATGTAAATATGGAGAATATCAATGGAATGAGACGCAATTTCCTTGCTAGTTTTCTTTTTCTTGTGAGTAAAACCACGTTGCATGTTACTTGTACGTTATTTTCTTCATGTGTCTGAATTATCATGAAACTACTCTGGTGAATTAGGAACACGTTTAGGGCTTTTGAAAAATCTATCTGAAAGACGTCATATAATGAGATTATGATTTGCCGGTAATATAGATGATTAGGTGAGGCTAAAAACACTTGATGTAGTGCTACATTATCATTAGCTGAGGTTTTTCTTGTTTTTGACGCAAACAGTATAATCACATGACTGCTTATATTAAGCACGACATCATAATACCTGGAGGACCCTGTGATCTGAGAACCTTATTGCTACGAATATAAACGCGGGACTTGAACATATGACCGTAAAAACTTGGTTGCTGCAAGAGTCGTGATGGCAGAGGCGGGTGACTAGAAATATTTACTGTCTTGGCAAATATCTTGACTGAGTGGTTAGTGGGTCGTGCCTTTTCATTATATTGGCTGATAGTTATACAAGTATTTTTCCTTCTCCGTCTAGGAAACGTTACCTTATAAAGCTTGCGTGGAAGTTAATGACTGTTAAGCTCAATATTAAAAGCTGACAGCAAAGGAAATCTTCAAAACTTGTCGGCTTTTAAGTGCCTCAGGAACGTTTTGGCCGTCAATCTGTTTAGATAAGCGTTCACAGCTGGATGAATCATCCCCTGGATTTGTCGACGCGATTCTGATTGTCAACGGAGGCATGCTAAAGCCGACCTGGCCACCAGGTCTCGGCTACAAAAACGAGTGGCTTGAATACAAACACACGTCATCGAGCGTCATAGTAATAAAAGAGGACTGAGAGACAAGACAGACGATGGAACGAAGGCTGTGTCGTGGCATGACTGAAGATAAAACTTTACCTGACAACGAAACAAAGACCAATTTTTGGGAGCTAGTTTGGCAAGGTGATGTTCCAATATTCCTATATCGGTATGAGAAAAACGAGAATGTTTTCTTCAAAACTTTAAGGCCGAGTTGAAACGTTTTACAAAAGATCATGAGGGCAAAAGCACTGGTTGAATAGGAGATACAAAGCGTCCTAGCTGGCCTATCCTAACTTGTCGGAATTTCAATGGGAGGGAATCCAGTTTGAGGAAGTATTGATATCATGATTGATTATTCATCCTTTTTCAAGACAAGACCCATCTAAATGAACGAAATACGTCTTTACAGTGAGACTTATGATTTCCTCGTCACTTGGATATTATGTACCTGCACTAATTGATAGCCTCAGACTCATGATAAGCTTCAGTCGTGGCTTACGCTTTTAATTCTAATAATTTCTAAAGGAAAAAGATTCTGATGAGCGACCCATAGACGTCTATTTCGGGAAGTGACATAGACCTTAACAGGATCCATTTAGGTGAGGTCGTATCAACGTGAGTGAGTGGTGTCACTGCGGCACCACAGTCAATATAGGCAAAGCAAAAGCTAGTGTTCAGACTGTGCTAAACAAACAGCCTTAGAAAGCGGCAAGAGCAAGTGGAGCCTTGAATATGTTACTAGCGACCTTCGTGGTTTTCCGGTGCATTGTGCAACGCAGAAGCAATCTCCAAATATGTGTCAAAATCAGCCACTTACCAAGAATCATGAACTCATCATTCATTACCTGAGAACCACGAAAGCAAATGTCTGCAGACTTCATCTGAGTTAGACAAACAGGATACTCACCACTTCCAAATTCTGATGACCAGAATTTGCTTCGGAGTGGTTAAATTGCCGTACATCATGACTCCCCTTGATCAAGGGGTATGTGCGACCTCTACACTCACTATGTCATAAAGAAATGTTGGCAAGCAAACGCTGCATTTGCTGACAGTAGCAAAAAATCCACAGAGAAATGGCTTACTAGAAACAATCAGAAGGCGAGACTGGAGTAACCATGAATTTCGTTTGATAATGAGGACCGTGTCCATGAAAGACAGCAATATTGGAAATGTTATCATACTGAGCACAATGCAATGGATTATGTGACAAAACTTCTGCCTTCCTGTTTTGTCTCCCTCTAAATACATTGGGCATCTAATATCCCATTTCTGTCGTACAGCAGATAACCGTGTCAACGACCATTAGGTTTTCTATCTCTCCTTCCCATGTACTGCACTCAAACATGCCAGGATCAGGAAATAGTTATCTGTGAAGACAAAGGTTTCCTAGTAGTCCAGTGTTACACCACAAATCTACAGCCTCGTGATTTTTTTTTTATTTGCCAAAGAAAAAACGATTCCAACAAGAGTCAAATGTCACGTGAAGCTTACATGAGCAGCCAAGAGCAGATTTGAAAAACATCCGATTCGAAAGGCATTACCCTTGGAAGTGACACAATCTCCTATCTGTAGGAACCCGAGAGACCCTGTGTCGAGAAGTGTATGAGCACCCATTACAGGTAGTACATGCAAGGCAGATGATGACGTCTGTGCAGAGGCGAAGCTGAAAATTAACCCATTCTGGAACATCATTGATTATGGACAAATCTGGCCATCCAGGTTGTCTTTGTTATCGACAGTCTTCTTGTATATTGGCTGCAGCAAAGTACTATTACCCATGTATACTTAGTAAAGCATTATGAATATGCAGGGACTAGCGTTTTCACTGTATCTTAAAAACATAAATGGAAATATAATGATGGAAGAATTGTACATAAGATCACTGATATACTGTGTGGTGTAAATGTCATAATCACCAGAGCAATTTGACGTGTACCTGGAAAATTCACAACGTAACGTTCTGAGATGCATGTGATCACTGGTGAGAACTTGAACCTATCAGATCAGTACCTGATGATTTTTAAACTCGCGTCCGTCTGGAATGACTATCATTTTAACATTGTTTTTTAGATGACAAAGCCTTAGTTATTTCGGGTAATCGTAAGGTTAGGGTAATCTTGAGTCTATCCTCTTGTTATATTTCTACCTTCTTCACTTCGTAACTTATGTAATAAAATGTTGATGTAGGTTACTCAAGATTTTTTGTGAGTGGGAAAAGTTTGCCAGCCAATGTTCCCAGCACACATATAAAAGTTTATATCATCTGCTTCGAATCAATAATGTTTTTCAATCTGGTAGGAATCAGGATTAGTCCTCCTCAGAGACTAGTCTGCATAAGAGCGGCAACGAGGCTAAAGAATCTAAGTGATTAGAAGAATATTTACTGTAAACCTTACAATGGTCTTTCTTTTATATTCTTGTCAGCTGCCAAGAACATAGAAGCTGAGGTCAAAGTTCTGGACCCATGCCTGTGGTGTGTGTGTGTGTAAACAAATGAATCAGTGACAACCTTATGGGCTGGGCGGTGTGTTTGTTCGGCCACTTGACGATATTATCGTTAACTTTACATCACTAACCTGACTCTTAACTTTTCTCCACCTTCAGTATAACTTTCTCCATATCAATCTTATCTCTTTTTCACCTTATCTCTCCTTGATATTCATTTCGATCTACCTTTATTTTCAGATAAACTAAATATTCATCTTCAGCTTGCTAATCTCCCTTCGTCTTTAGATACAAAATACCTCTTTTTCATTCTAATTCACATTCCCATATTCTTCATTCACACGACCCACCATCTACACCTAAGCCACGTTCTGATAAAACTAGTCAACACCCCTTGTAAATCAGCATAGTTCCTCCTCCCCAACTCAGTTGATTCCATCTTCTTTATTACTACCGTTATCTTAAGCATCCTTCAGCTAACACACACTTATTCTTCTTTAATTTCTTCTTTTAGATTTGCTTACATGTCACCTACCCCACTCCTCCAATAGCCCTCCTCTGTCACCTCTCCGAACCTAACCCCATGCTCATGTCTAACATTTGTATTTGCTAATGGTTCTCCCTTGATGTATTCGAGGCTCAGTTTACCACTTCTGATACTTTATTCAAATGACGGTTTCCACGTTGCGTGCCAAATACTTCAGTCTCCTGCTCCCTTTACTATCTCCTCCTGGTCGGTTCAGGTCCTCCTGCCTCAAGGATGAACTCAACGTTGAGGTAGATAAAAGGCGAGAGGCTGAGGATGATGGAAACGTTAAGACTAACGATAAGGATGAGGAAAAAGCAGGAAGTGGCAAAAGCTGAAGACAAGTCTGAGATTACGGTGAGTCAGAAGGTAAGGCTAAAGATGAGAGTGAAAGAGAAGAAAAGAATGAGGCAGTTCCAGAATCTAATGTTTGGTGCTGATTCACAGGCTGTGTGTTCTTCAACTGCCTCATATATGCAGTGCACCAGCAGGTCATATATATATACAACTGAAGGACAGCGGACACCACACATCCTGTGGTATCATTACACCCTTCTCAGGCATGTTCATCTGATAGCTTTCGCAGCCGCGTAGCCTCGCTATTTCACACGATAGTAATTGACCTTTCATCCTTGCATTAGCATGGGAATTAAATATTCATCATGAGTACGTAGCGCAGTAATGAATATCTAATTGGATTCCGTAGCATTTGTCAGATATGATCTTGCCCTTACATCAGGAGTGGCTGTGTAATAGGTTTATGCATAAGTTGAATGTGGTCGGCTTTATCAACGGCAAGAGAACCAAAAGGTTTCTCTCAATTTCGTAAGTCATTCTAAAGTTACATGACGACGTTCTTATAAGGTGGCGATGAGAATTCCGAGATGGCTTCCTCTGCATGAAAGCAACATTTGTAGTCTCGCTGTAGTTTTGAATGCGTGCTACTGTATCTCTCTGAATACCGCTGTATCCTTCACAAGGATCATGTGATGAATTGCATGATTTCACTGGATAACGCTACGTCTTGTTGCAATACCTCTGCATCGTGTTTTGCTGCTGGTTTACCAGATATGGCTGTGTCTCAAGAAAGTTTATTCATTGTATCCCAGACTTGCTGTATCGTCTTAGTGTCTCATGTGTAAATTTATGAACAGTAAAGTCATCAAGTCTGGGACACACACACACACACACACGCACACACACACACACACACACATACACACACACCCTAGCTTACTCCAGGTATCCTTCTGTATACAAATACGTCTGCTTTCTTATATATACATAAAGGCACAAGGGAATGTCCTAAAGCTGATCAGCAAAGTGGTACAACAGAATAGAGTTAATATCTTTCACCATGATAAGAGTAACGGTTACACAGAATTTTAATCAAATGCTTTCGTTTCAAGACAAAATGGTCTTCCTTTTACATAGGTCAGTGATAATAATTGGAAAACGGAAGACCGACAAATTTTTTTACTGTTTGATGAATATTTTCATCATGAACTGTGTTGTATGTCTGTCCCTAAAATTTTGATTCACCGTCACAGAACAACATACCGTTGCAAAACCTTTGTGCCAGAAATATGCTATATAGAAAAAAAGAAGTCCCTTATATCACATCCTACAAGATTATGGTCTTAAGTAAAGGAAAATTCATGTTGAAAAACTACCGGCCGAAGTCCCTTAAAATTTTCTGGTCACCTTCGTTAACATAACAAAAGGCCTTAGGTGAATCGTCTGCCAGGTAGGATGTAGATAACCTACAACTGTGCCTTGTAGTGCTTACATCACGACCTACGATGGGCAGCACCGCTTTCATTCAATATTCATTAATTCAGGCAAAAGGCTTATTGGTATTCTCTCGGCCTTCAAGGTCAGACCTTTCATAGTTACACTTGTGTTATCAAGACAACATTATCTGTAATATTCTCTCAGATAATAAATGGCTATCTTGAACCACAACTTTTTATTTCCATGATCCTCAAAATGCAGTTTGTCAACCATAGCATCACCCGCGGTCGTATAGGCGGACAATGAGTAAACTATACTATTTACTCCGTAAACATTCTTCTCTATCTGCCACCCTGACCATCTAGGTGCTTATCCATAGTGTGGAAATATTTAGGCCAAGTTGATCTCAAGCTCTGCCATGATTAGTTGGCTGGTAACTATCATGACCTTCCGGTTTTGTAATATCTGTAATAACTCAATGGTGTAGTTACAGTCGAATGGCTGCCTTGATCCAATAAACTGCTGTCTATTTATCTATTTCATTTCGATTATTTGGAACCCTTCAAACTCAAATTGGATTATTTGGAGCCCACCAAACCCCGTTTAGATTATTTGGAGCCCTCCAAACTCCAGTTAGATTATTTGGAGCCTTCTAAACTCCATTTAGATTATTTGGAGCCCTCCAAACTCCAGTTAGATTATTTGGAGCCATCCAAACTCCATTTAGATTATTTGGAGCCTTCTAAACTCCATTTAGATTATTTGGAGCCCTACAAACCTCATTTAGATTATTTGGAGACTTCTAAACTCCATTTAGATTATTTGGAGCCCTACAAACCCCATTTAGATTATTTGGAGACTTCTAAACTCCATTTAGATTATTTGGAGCCCTCCAAACCCCATTTAGATTATTTGGAGCCCTCCAAACCCCATTTAGATTATTTGGAGCCTTCTAAACTCCAGTTAGGTTATTTGGAGCCCTTAAAAGTCCATTGTTTGTCAGAGGTGTATCAGTGCCTTCTTGTAACCGCCAAGGCAGCCATGATAACCCGATTAGCTGGCACCATAACTTGCGATATCACTGTGACCGTAAGGGAGAGATACCCTACCGATACTACCTCTTGACCAGTTATATCAGATGCCTCCAACGCACCAGTGGAGGAGGGATCTCATGAGTATGTTAAGTACATAACTAAAAGAAGTCATCATATCAACAATATCCTTCGTTAGTTTTGTATGACGTGAATTTTTTTCATTTTGAATATCGGTTCTAGAGTAATCTGTGTGCTATTAGATAAGAATATACCTAGCTCCCAAACTAGATGTTGCTTACTGTTCCGGCTATAAATCTCTGGTAATGCACTTCATGAACTAAGCAAATCCTTAAGAACTAGTGGTATGAAAAGGGGTTCTTTATGAGAGGTTTACTCATCGATTACGAGGGAAACATGCATCGTCAGAAGGCAGCAAGTTTCCTAACAATATCGATCGTAGGGTCAACTATCAGTATGCGGGTCCTGGAAGCGTCCAGTTTCACTGGCTCAGCTCGGGCACCGCGGGAGGTAGTAACCTTGACGCAAGCCGGCACGGGGGTCGAGCTGCCCCCGTAAAGACGGATGATTACGACTTGCTCGGGAACCATTAACTATGTAAAACAGAGACTGAGCCGTATCACGTGCAGTCTAGGTGAACCGCGCATTGAATTATAGAGTAGTCACGCAGACCATGCCGTCTCCCTCTGGAAAGTCGAACTCCGTTGCGCCGCCATTTGTAGTGCATGTGAGATTTAGAGAACATAGTATAAAAAAAAGAACCTTATATGACGTTCAGGTTTCATAGGAAATGGAGCTGTGGTTTCGGTGCATTATACATGATAGCTAGAGACTGAGTGTGAACGAATGTGGCCTTTGTTTTTTCCCTAGCGCTACCTCGCGCACATGCGGGGCGAGGGGGTTGTTATTTCTTGTGTGGCAGGGTGGCGATGGGAAAGAATAAGGGCAGACAGTATGAATTATGTACATGTGTATATATCCGTGTGTGTATATATATGTATACGTTGAGATGTATAGGTATGTATATGTGCGTGTGTGGACGTGTATGTATATACATGTGTACATGTATGTAGGTGGGTTGGGCCATTCTTTCGTCTGTTTCCTTGCGCTACCTTGCTAACGCGGGAGACAGCGACAGAGTATAATAAATAAGTAATATATATATATATATATATATAAAATATGTGTGTGTGTGTGTGTGTGTGTGTGCTTGATTTTCCCGCTCTCGCGAGGTAACGTCAAAGAATTTCAGCCCTCGAGGAAAACTCCTCGTCTTGCTCCTCCTCTTCCGACGTATTTAGAGCCAGCGTTTATCACCCGGTGCCATTAGGTATTACCTACCCAAGGGTGCCGCAAAAGTGTCAACTCCTTTGCCCTGCCTTGACCGTCTTAGCGTCATAGATTATGTATAATCAATTCTTAATGTAATTGTTTAGCGATTAGTAGTTCATTCTTATATACCAGTATGTACGGAATGGTATACCAACTAATGTCTACATTCCCTTACGTAAAGCCTGGGAAACGTAGTAACATCTGCTTTGCAGCAGTTTCTTCGAGTACATTCGCGAGCCGTGACCGAATTTGGTCTGTTGATGTGCTGGGCTTCACTGCGAGAGGTCACGCTGCGTTGCATTAGTCATTATTACTGATAGTAGAAGAACAAATAGTAAATTAACTAATACCAATAATGGATGAATCTTTTTTGTCAAGAAGGGGATGGTAGTGAAGATGAGGTAAGAGACGAAGGTGGAAATATGAGTGAAAAAAATTAATAAATGAATAGATTTCCCCACAACATGGAAGACTCAGTTGACTATAAGACTTTAAAAAAAAAAAGTCGTTTCTATTCGTACAGTTATTTTGAACTGAATTGCTTTCAATGGACTACAAGTACCACACAATAAGATATATGACTTCAGGGTGTCATCACGTGAAAAAGCGTAACATTTCTTTTTCTTTCATTTGCGTTGGAAGCTCTCTTCACGGAATAAAGTCCTCACCTAGGCCGGGCCTTAATTGGAGTATAAAGTGGTAACGAAAGGGGGAAAAGAAGAGACGAGGGAAATTGTTTACGAATTCTGGTGGAAGTGAAAAGTCTGTCCCTTAAATTGTGCCAGGCCGTAACTCCTGGGAAAGATATGGAAGCGTAGAGAGTTTCAAATCTTCGAGATGTTGGAAAAGAATCAGTTTAGACTGTAATATCAAAAGATGTTAAGATGACAGCTCGCCACTATAAACCTCCTGGTTTCTGTACCACAACATTAACACACCTGTCACTGTACAGCAACACCAGCTGAGGTTCACATTAGAAGATTACATGAGAAAGACTGACCACAGGTGGCCTGATCGGCCCACCGCTGGGTTGTCTGGTAAAAAAAAAGAATGGAGTTTAACTGGACAAGTTCTTCAACACCGGACATTATCATCCTGTTGCCTTGACATATACCATTTCTAAAGTCTTTGAATCCCTCCTCAACTCTCATACCCTCAGATATATCTTGTATTTTACAGTCTCCGCCTGATCACCAGTGTGACTTTTGTAAGTCGAGATCCTCTGGCGATATTCTTTCGTACCTTACTGATGTCAAGCCACTGCGTCACAACACTGGCTACTGTACTACATTGTACCCAGGCCACCCCATTGCAGCAGTATAACATCGGTCGTTACAACACCAGCCATAGTACAGCTCTGGTCACAGCACTAGTACACCGGCCACTACAACAAAAATATTGGTTGTCATACTCTACTACTGTACAGCAGCACTTAGTACTATCCCGTATCACATATGATGTACAACAGCGGCAGCTCAAACACGCGAACAGCCACTCTATCATAAGCCCAGCCACAGCATTAGGTCACAAGCTGTTGTACTCTGACACCAGCCAATACACTGCAACACCAGCCACCACACCACAACACCAGCCACCGCACCACAACAGCAACTGCTACACCAAAACCTGGCGAATGTATTGCATGACACCATCTTTCATTCATAGCCGGTAAAATTGATAACTATGTGGTCACGATATTTGGTGAGTGTTATCCCCTATGTTCTTCCTTCTTTAGTTCAGGGAAGCTCGGTACCTTGAGTAGAAAAATTAGCCACATTCTTGGTTCGTTTTGATTTTCCGGTGTAGCTAAATATTTTGGATCCCTGATATACTTTCTGTCATTGATGTTTTTTTTTTCACATATAGTGACAGTCTTAATGTAATGGGATCAAAGGCAGAGCTTCTTTATACTGGAAGCAAAAGAAGTTCATTCATACGAGGCACCATCATAAGGTGACTCCTAAGCTTAAGAGATTAAAGCACTGGTCCAGCCCTGAATCACTGCATATTATGATAAGTTTAAAGGTTTTATATAGAACTTTACTACCGGTGTGCCTAACATAGTACAGCTGACTCACCACAAACAGCTGACCTGCCGTACACAGCTGACCCACTGAACATGACGTGATTCATGCGAAGTTGAAAAATGAATTCGAAATAGAAAAAAGAGAAAGAAAAATTGGTTCCCAACTGTGAGACAGAGATCACCCTCCACACACAGCTTATCCTCAATACGCAACTCACCTCCAGCAAGCAGAGTTCGCCTGTCACACACACCCCAGCCGCCACACACACACACACACACCTCACCATCACATGCAGTTCGACTGGCACATACGGCTCCCCGGCTACAAACAGCGCACTTATCACAGACAGTATAGCCACAAACACGCACGTAACCCGACACTCACAGCTCACGCCACACAAGCAGCTCTCCCGTTACACAGATTACATGATGCATAGACGTAACATAGTATACACATTCCTCCTGCCACACACAGCTCAGCTTCCATACAGCTGATCCGACATATACACCTCATCCACAACAGGCAACATGTCAACACACGCAGCACAACAGCCACTTTAAATATCTGAGCCACCACATCATGCACATCCATCACTTACCTAACCCATTAGGCGACTCTTCTTCACACACACACACACACACACACACATCTCTCCTGCCACATACTTCACCGGCCACAAACATCTCACTCACCACATGCACTGACAAACATGTTCCAGATGGCCAAAGAACACACACACACACACACACACACACACACACACACACACACACACCCTTTACCTGACGGAACTATTTTCTAATCTGCCATAGATTCCCAGGGTTTCCCATACTCTTATGCTGCAGGATTCCTCATTTTTATGGTGTCATTCGTTTCCCAGTTTTTATCAGAGATGTTACATTTCTTGCATTTGCACCTGGGTAGTTTACACCATGCCTCGAGCACCATCTTAACATTCCTCTTTATTTCATGATTACGCTCTGAGTCACAGTAAATGCCCACATAAACCTGAATGAAACCCAGAAAGAATAACTGGTTTAAAACCGTCTTAAGTTTAATCATTGTCATGCGGACAGCAGGCACACGCGTTTGTTAATAGATAGAAACGGAATAATTATCATGGGTAATTTTCTTGGAGTTATTGTCGGACTTTATCACACAAGGAGTTCCCGGGTGGGTTAGAGAGTCAGTGGGACGGCAGTGTTCATTGTGAACACTGGTGCAAGAATGCTGTTCATCGTCTCACCGGGAAACGCAGTGTTCTCTGTGATCACTGCCCGGGCAAGATTGTTCTTAGTGGAACACTTAGACAGGAATGTTCAGTATGATCGTTGAGGTAGGAATATCTTCTCTTGTCACGGGAGCAGGGGTGTTCACTGTGTTCACCAAGGGAGGAACGTTTATTGTGGTTACTGAGTGTTCATTATGGTCACTGAGGATGTTCTCTGTAGTAACTGAGACAAGAATGTTCTCTCAGGTCACTGGTGCAAGAGAGGCCCTTGTGGTTAATGAGGAGACATGTTCTATGCGGTCGCTGAGACAGGAGTGTTCTCTGTGGTCACAAGGGCAGGGGTGTTCTTTGTTCCCAAGGAGGAATGTTCACTGTGGTCACTTGAGACAGGGGTGTTTTCTGTAGACACTGTGAAAGACGTGTTCTCCATGGTCACTGGAACAGTGTTCTGTGTAGCCACTGAGGCAGGAATGTTCTCTATGGTCAGTGGGGAAGGAGAAATCTCTTTGGTCTCAGTTGGAGAAGTGTTCCCTGTGGTTTGCTACTTCGTCACACTTTTATTTCCTCATTACTTCTTCATCAGCCAATTGTTTTAACTTGGAGAACCCTTCGATACGAACACTGAAATCTGAATAGGTTGTGAGACTTCGTAATTACGTTTCCGATACATTGGTACGCATTGTGTTGCAATATATATTGACTTTTGTATTAAGTATGCACTGATTTATCATTGGATTCAGTTCTTAAATAAAAGGCTAATTAATG
>JAUTXX010239686.1:0-14541 GCA_032273605.1 Panulirus laevicauda | reverse complement strand
ACGACAATGGTCAGTATGATGATGTTCACACTACTTCGGTCAGCAAGATGATGCTGCTCTCACCACAACAGTGAGGAGGATGATGCTGCTCACACCAAAACGGCCATCATGAAGATGCTATCTACACCACAACTGGCAGTATGATGATACTCCTCACAACGCAACGGCCAGCATGATGAATATCACGCCACAACGACAAGGTTGATGGTAATTCTCACAAAAGCAGCAGCCAGCGTGATGCTGCTGCTAAAACCACAACTACCAACATAATGATACTGCTCATCGGTCATAATTATGATGCTCTTCACACCGCAACGGTTAGCAAAACAGCAACGATCATGAAGATGCTCACACCACACAACTATCATTATGATTCTCACTTCACAACGGCCAGGCTTGTCATGCTGTTCACGCCAAAGCATGCTGTTTGCATTACAACGATGTTCACACCACAGCGGCCACCCTGAGAATGATGTTGCTGCTCACACCACAAACCACAACGACAAGCATGATGAGCATCATCACAATGGCGTGCAAGATAATGCTGCTCAAACTGTAACTCTGAGCATGATGTTGCTCACTTCACAACGGTCTGCATGATGGTGCTAGTCAAATTACCACAACGGCATGCAAGATATGCTGCCCACATATGCTTATGCATGATAATTCTGCTCAGCATAATGGTGTTCCTCAAGCCACAACGGCCAGCATGCCGATGCTCAGACCACAACATGATGCTGCTCACACCCGAACGAGAAATGTGATGATGGTTCTCATACTACAAAGGTAAACAACTAAAAATATCAGAATGACGCTGCTCACAACAAAACGGCCAGAATGATGATACTAAGATCACAGCGGTCAGCATGATAGTGCTCACACAACGTCCAGTATGATGATGCTGCTCAAACCACAACGGCCAGCATGATGATGCTGATCACAGCAAAACGGCAGGCATGATGCTCATACCATAACAACAAGCATGATGATAATGCTCACAAAAGGAAAGTCAACAAGATGATGCTGCTCACACCAAAACGTCCAGCATGATGATTCTCCTCACCAAACCAGCCACCGTGATGATGCTTCTCGCAGTATAACAGCCAACATAAAGATCACATCAGAACGGCCACCATGATGATGATGCTCACGCCACAACGGCCAGAATAATAATGCTGCTCAAACTACACCGGACATTCTGATGATATTTTGGATATTTTGGTCACAACGCAACAGCAAGGTTGATGACGCTCTACACACCACAACGGCCAGTATAATGATGAAGCTAACACACCAACAACCAACATGATGCTTGTCACACCACAACAGCCAGCATGATGCTTCTGCACAAGCCACAACGGAAAGAATGATGATGATACTCAGATCATAGCGGTCAGAATAATGATGCTGTTTGCACCACAATCGCCAGCATGATGATGATGCTCACACCACAACGGGCAGACTGATTCTGCTAAGATCACATACTGCTTACACCACATCTGCAGCATAATGATGTCAGCATAATGATTCTCTTCAAACCACAATGGAAAGATTTGATGATGATGCTCGTTGCAAAATGACCACGATGACGATGCTCACACAATAGCCAGCATGATGGTGCTCACATCACAACGGCCAACATAATGAAAGTCAGCATGATGAGATTCATACCACAGCAGCCAACATGATAATGATGACACTCACATCATGATGCTGTTCACACCATAAAGGCCAACATAAAGTTGCTGCTCAAGCTTCAGTGCTGATGATGCTCACACAAAAATGACGTGCAAGAATAATTGTAAGTATGGTGATGTTCACTTCACAAAGTCCTGTATGATGTTCCTGGTCACACCAAAATGGAGCATAGCGGCCAGCATGATAATGACACACCACAACGGCCATACTCACAACCACAATGATGATGCTGCTCAAACGATAATGGTTAGTATGATGATGCCGCTCACACCAAAACGGCCAGTATGAAGATGCTTTTCACAAGATGATGCTACTCAGTATAACAGCCACAATGATGATGCTGCTCAAACCATAATGGTTAGCATACTGATGCTAGACCAAAGCATGATGCTGTTCACACGCCAACGATGATGCTCAAATAACAACGGTAAACACGATGGTCCTCAACCACAACGATCAGAATGAAGATGATGCTCATCACAATGGCTCACACTGCAATGGTCAGCATGATGATGCATCTCACACCAAAATAGCCGAATGATAATGATGCTCAGATCGCAGCGGACAGCATGCCGGTAAACATGAAGACGCTGCTCACTCCAGAAGGACCACAGTGGTCAACATGATGCTTCTATTCACAGCAAAACAGCCAGGATGATGCTGCTCAAACTACAACGGCCAGCATGATGTTCACACTAAAGTGATCAGCATGATGATGCCACTCATACCATGATGGTTAGCATGATGCTGACCACAACCGTCGCACAATAACGGTCAGCATGATGAGGATGCTCACACATAACGATGATGCTGACATCACAATGGTGCTGATATCACAGTGGCTCAAACCAAACCGGACAGTATGATAATGCTGTTCTCACAATAACGGTCAATATGGAGATGCCGCTCACAACACAACTGTCAGCATAATACTGCTGTTCAAAACACAAGGTTCATACCAAAACATCATGATGGTGATGCTGCTCTCACCAAAACAACGGCCAGCATAATCATGCTGCTCACAACAAAGCGGTCAGCATGATGATGCTCACACAACAATGGCAAGATTCTCACAAAAGACCAGTTAGCTTGATGATGATGCTGCTTACACCACATTGACCGATATGATGACGGTGCTCACACCTAAACGGCCAGTATGAATATTGTCAAACCACATAATCTAGTAAGAAGATGCTGCTCATTCCATAACGGCCAGCATGATCATAATCCTCATCCCACAACCTCCAACAGTAAACAGGATGATGTTCATACCGAAACATCCAGCATGAAGGTGCTTTTCGCATCATAATGATGCTGCTTGCACTACACATGATGATGCTGCTTACACTACACCGGTCAGAATGATGATAGTGCTAACACAATAAGGGCACCATAATATTGCTTCTCTAACTTTAAATATAAGAATAATGATGATGCTCACCATAATGACGTGAATAATGATGTTGCTGAAACCATGACTCTGAGGATGATGATGCTGCTTAAACCATAACCCTGCTCACTCCATAATGGCCTGCAAAATGCTGCTTGTCAAACAAAAATGGCCTGCATGATGCTATTCACACCATAGCGACCAGTATGATGATGATGCTCACACTACAACATAAATGAAGATAGCGGGCACGATGTTGCCCACCTCATAACTATGACAATAATGATACTACTCTCACCACAACGATCAACATGATGCTGCCAGCATGATGATGCTGCCCAAAACAGCACGATCAGCACCACACCACACCACAACGATAGTTCCAGAAAAAAGAGCAGCATGTTGATTATGCTCACACCACATAGTTCAGCAAGATACTGCTCCACAGGAAAACCACAAGTAGAGTGAAACTGTTAACGCGATAACGGCTAGCCTCAACAAAAAACATGATGATGTTGCTCTCACCACATTGGCCATCTGATAATGCTTTTCACACCAGAACGACCAGAATGATGATGGTGTTCAAACCACAACGAATAGAATGATGATGTTCACACCAGAAAGTCCTCGATGCTGCTCAGCAAAAAAGCCGGCATGATGATGATGCTAACAAAGGAATGTCCAGAATGATGCTGCTGTTCCCACCGCTGCGTACACTAGAACGGCGACATGATGTTGATAGCTTGCACGAGAACGGCTGGCATGATGCTATTGCTTACAACACAACAGCTAGAATGATGATAATGCTCAGACCACAACAGCCAGAGTGATGATACAGTGCACAACGGACGGCATGATGACACACCAGAACTGCTCACAACACAACGGCCAGAATGATGATGAAAATCACACCACAACTACAACGGCTAGCTGCTCAAACCACAACAGTCAGCATAGTGATGCTGCTTATACCACAACAATCAGCATGATGTTCTTCACACCACAGCCAGCTTTATGATGATGATGCTCATACCACAGCTTTCAGCATGAGGATGCTCACACCAAAATGGCCACAACGGTCAGGCTGTTCATGCTGTTCACACCAAAACGGCATGATGATGATACTCTACACTGTAAGGCAAGAGGATGTTGCTCACGCTACAACAGCCAAGGATGATGATGTTCACACCAAAACGGCTGCTGCTCACGCAAAATCGACACCACAAAGGCGAGCCACAACTACGTGCATGATGCTCACACCACAACGGCATGCAAGATAATGCTGCTCACACTAATAAGATGATTTTTAAACCTTAACTGTCAGCATGATGATGCTGCACACACCCATAATGGCCAGCATGATGCTGTTGTCCATACATCAACGGCCAGCATGATGATGCTGCTCGCACCGCAGCGGCTGTCAATGATGATGCTACTCACACCAAATGGACCAGCATGATGACGCTGCTCAACACAACGGTCAGCGTGATGCTACTGTATGACGATGCTGCCTACACCACATCGGCAAGCATGATAATGACATTCACATTACAATGGCGAGCGTAATGATGTTTACAGTATAAGAGTATAAGACATCACAACGGCCAGCATGATGATGATGCTCACACCGCAACGGACAGAATAATAATAGTACTACATCGGTTAGTATGATAATTCTGCTTACATCATAACGGTCAGTATGCTGCTCACAAACGGAACAGCCAGCAAGATGCTGCTGCTAAAACCACAAGGTCTAGTTTGATGATCTTGCTCACAAAACAACGGCCAGTATAATGAGGATGCTTCTCACGCCTAAACGGTCAGCATAATGATCGCGCTCACTTCAAAACGGAAAGCATGATTCTGCTGCTAAAGAACAACAGTAAGATGATAATGATGCCCACACCACAATGGCCAGCATGATGAAGCTCACACCAAAACAGGTAGGACAAAACGGCCAGCATTATGCTGCTGCTCACACAACGTCCAGCATGATGCTGGATGATGTTGGTCACACCATAAGCAAGAGGCTTCTGCTCAAACCACAACTCCCAGAATGATGCTGCTGCTTAGATCACAGCAGTCAGTATGATGATGCCAGCATAAAGATGATGCTCACACCACAGCAAGATGCTGCTACTCACACTAAAACGGCCGTTATGATGCTGCTAAGATCACAGCGATCAGCATGATGATGCTATTCTCACTACAATGGCCGTTATGATGATGCTACTTAAACCACAACGGCCAACATGATCACAGAATAACGGTCAGCATGATAATGATGCTAAAATACAACGGGAAAGTATGATGCCAGCAATGGCGAGGATGATCATTCTGTTCAGACCAAAACAGCCAATACACAAAAATGGCAGGCATGAAGCTGCTGTTCACATAACAACGATCAGCTCACACCAAAACGGTCATGATGCTGCTGCCCAAAACACCTGCTTGATGCCACAACATCCATTAGGATTATACTGCTGAAACCACAACGGCCAGCATAATCATGTCGCTCACAACAAAGCGGCTCACACCACAATGGCAAGCATGATGAAGAATCTCCCAAAAGACACATCACCCTGATGATGCTGCTCATACCAAAACTGCAGCATCATCAAAATGGCCAGTATGATGAATATGGTCAAACCACATAATCCGGTAAGATGCTGCTCATTCCACAACGGCTAGCATGATAACAATTGCTGTTTACACCACAACATTAAACACGATGATGCTGTTAATACCAAAATAGCCCGCATGAAGGTTCTTTTCACAATAACAGCCAGCATGATGATGATTCTCGCACCATAATGGCAAGGATGATGATTCTCCCAAAGGACCCAACAGTCTAATGATGCTGCTCATGCCAAAACTGCCAGCATGATGACTCTGCTCACACGAAAACGGCCGGTATGATGAATATTGTCACATCACATAATCCAGTAAGATGGTGCTCACTCCACAACGGCCAGCATGATAATCCTCACACCACAACGTCCAGCATGATGATGCTTTTTACAAAACAACATGATGCTATTCATACCAAAACAGCCAGCATGAATGTGCTTTTCACATCATAACAACCAGCATGATGCTGCTTACACCACACCGGTCAGCATAATGCTGCTGCCCACACAACTACAATGACAAGCATGATGATGCTGCTCTCACTACAATGGCCAGTATGATGACACTGCTGAAACCACAACGACCAGCATAATCATGCTGCTCACAACAGTTGCAAGCATGATGATGCTCACACCACAATGGCAAGCATGATGATTCTCACAAAAGATCAGTCAGTCTGATGATGCTAATCATACCAAAACTGCTCACCATAATGGCGTGCAAGATGCAGCTGCTCACCATAACGGCGTGCAAGATGCAGCTGCGCACGCTATATCAGCCAGCATGATGATGCTGCTCAAACCATTGCTATGAACATGATGATGCTGCTCAAACCATGGATGATGCTGCTCAAACCATGGCTATGAGCATGATGATGCTGCTCAAACCACAACCCTGAGCATGATGATGCTGCTCAAACCACAACCCTGAGCATGATGATGCTGCTCACTCCATAAAGGCCTGCATAATGCTGCTTGTCAAACCAAAATGTTCACACCACAGCGGGCAGCATGATGAAGCTCACACCATAACTGCCAAATTACAACGTCTTATATGATGCTGCTGCTCATACCAGCCAATGTGATGATGCTGTTCACACCACAGCAGAAAGATGTTGCCGCTCAAACCACAATGATCAGCATGATGTTCACATGTAAACGGCCTGCATGATGATGCTGCTCTCTAATGCTGATCAGATCACAGCGGTCAACATGATGCTGCTCACACAACAACGGCCAGCATGATGATGCAGCCTGTTGATTTTGGTCATACCACATAGTCCATCAAGATACTGCTGCTTCATAGCAAAACCGCCAGCATAATGATGCTGTTAACACGATAACAGCTAGCATGATGCTGCTGCTCTGAGGATGATGATACTAACTCCAAAACGGCCTGCATGATGCATGTTGATGCTGTTCACACCACAGCGGCCAGCATGATGATAATGATGCTCACACTTCAACGGCCAGAACAGCCAAGCAAGATGCTGCTGCTCACTTCATTATGCTACTCACACTACAACAGCCAGCAAGATGCTAATGCTCAATTCATAGTGGTCAGCATGATGCTGCTTTTCAAATTGTCAGCATGATGATGCTCACGCCAAAATGGCATACAAGATAATGCTGCCCACACACTAATGACCGATATAATGATGCTTCTCAAACCATAACTCAGTATGACAGCAGGTTGATGTTCCTCAGATATGATGCTGCTGCTCACACCCCAACGACGAATATGATAAGTATGCTCACACCACAATGATAAACATGATAATCCTCAACGACAGCGATCAGAATGATGATGGCGCTCATCACAACGGCCAGCATGGTGATGTTGCTCACACCAAAACGGCCAGCATGATGATGTTACTTACATTAAAATGGCCAGCATGATGCTGGAGCTCACACCACAACGGGTAGAATAATAATGGCTCAAACTACATCGTACAATACGATGATTCTGCTCACACCATAACGGTTAGTATGGAGATTCTTCTCACAACGGAATAGCATCATGCTGCTTATCAAACCATAAGGGCCAACTTGATGATGCTGCTCACACCACAACAGCCAATATAATGATGCTTCTCACACTTACACGGTCAGCATAATGATCCTCCTCACATCAAAACGGACAGCATGATGCTCACACCATAATGGATAGTATAATGATTATGCTCACACAGGAAGATGATGCTGTTCACACCACAACGGCCAGTATGATGATAATCCTCATACCACAACGGCCAGGATGATGATTCTGTTCCTACCAAAACAGTCAACACGGTAAAGCTGTTCACACAAAAATGGCAGGTATGAAGGTGCTGTTCACATAACAACAGTCAATGTGACGCCGCTCAAACCGCAAAGGCAAATATAATATTGCCGCTCAAACAGCAACGAAAGTCATAATGAAGATGCTCTCAAAACAACGTTGTGCAAGATAACGCTGTGCACACTACATCGACCAGCATGATGATGCTCAAACTTGATAATCTTGCTCACTCCACACCAGCCTGCATGATGCTGTTGGTCACACTAAAATGGCCTGCGACAATGCGAGAATGATGATGCCCACACTACATCGGAAAGCAAGATGCTGTTGCTCACACTCTACAACCAGTTTATAAAGGTCAGAATAATGGTATTGCTCACACCAAAACGGCCAGCAGGATTATGGTGTTCACACCAAAGCGGCAAGCATGATGACGCTGCTCACAAAAGAAGTCACCACAATGGACAGAATGATGATACTGCGGGCAGCATGATGATGGTGCTCACAACATACCGGCTAGCATGATGATATTCCAACCACAACGGCCAGCAAGACGATGATGCTCACAAAACAACGGGAAGCATGATGATGCTGCTCAAACTATAACGGCTAGCATGATGTGGGTGCAGTCAGCATGACTGCTGAAACCACAACGGCCACCAGGATGATAAAGCTCATAGAGGAACTGCAAGCATGATGTTTTTGCCCACACCACAACAGCCAGCATGTTGAATATGCTCACACCACATAGGCCAGCAAGATAATGCTGGTCAAACCACGACCAACATAATGATCTTGCTTACACTATAACGGTCGGCATAATGATGCTTCCTATGGTTCAACGGACAAAATGATAATTCTGTTCATACCATAATTGCCGACACAATGTTGCTGCTCACCTCACAACAACCAGCATGATGGTGCTCACATCGGTGGCCACCAAAATGGTGCTGAAAACTGAATGGCCAGCATGACCAGTATAACGACCAGTATGATGTTGCTCACACAACAACGGCCAGGATGATGCTGGAGCTCAAACCACAACGGGCAAAATGATTTTGCTGCTCAAACCACATGATAATTCTATGATAATTCTAGCCCACACCATAACGGTCACAACGCAACAGCCAGCATGATGCTGCTACTCAAAGTATATGGGCCGGCTTGATGATGCTGCTCACACCACAACGGTCAGCATGATACAACGGCTAGCAGGATGATGATGCTCACTCATCAACGGCCAGCATTATGATTCTGGTCACACCACAGCAGCCAGCATAATAATGCCAGAATGATAATGCTGCTCAGATCACAGCGGCCAGCATGATGATGATGCTCACACTACAGCAACCAGCAAGATGATGCTGCTCACACAATAACGGCTAGTATGATGATGCTATTCTAACTAAAACGGCCAGCATGATGATGGTGCTCACAACAAAACGGCCAGCATGAATGTGATAGTCACATCACAACGGCAAGCTGTTCCCACCACAACGGCCAGGATGATGATTCTGTTCATAGCATAAGCCAGAGATAATAATGTTCACAAAAATAGCAAGCATGAAGCTGCTGTTCACAGCAGCATGATGCTGCTGCTTACACCACAACGGTGGTGCTCAGACCACAAAGACAAATATAATATTGCTGCTCGAACAGCAACAACAATCATGATGATGATGCTCACAAAACAAAGGCGTGCATGATGATGCTCACCACAACGGCCTGATGGTCAAAACAACCAGGATGATACTGCTCAAGATACAACGGCCAGCATGTTGATTTTCACACCAAAGCATGATGGCCAGCATGATGCTGCTGCTCACATCACAACTACCAGAATGATGATGCTGCTCAAATCACAATGACCAGCATAATGACGCTAATCACACCACAACGGAGAGGATCAGCATGATGAGGATGCTCACACTACAACGGCCAGCATGATGCTGCTGTGTACACTATAACGGCAAGCATGATATCGTTCACACCACATCGGCAAGCTTGATGCTCCTGCTGACATCACAACAGCTGAAACAAAACCGGACCGTATGATGATGCTGCTCTCACCATAACGGTCAGTATGAAGATGTCGCTCACAGCAAAACGGTCAGCATGACGCATCATCAAGCTGGCCTTTGTGTTTTACAAAGGCCAGCTTGATGATGCTGTTTTCACCACACCGGTCAGCATGATCCAGTGTGATGATTCTGCTGAAAGCAAAACGGCCTGCATGTTGATGATGCTCACATCGCTATAGCAAGCATTATGATGATTCTCACAAAAAACCGGTCAGCCTGATGATGCTGCCCATACCAAAATTGCCAGCATGATGACGGTGCTCACACAAAAATGGCCAGTATTATGAATATTGTCACACCACATAATCCAGTAAGATGTTGCTCACTCAACAACGGCTTGCATGATGATAATCCTCACACCACAACGTCCAGCATGATAATGCTTTTTACAAAACAATGATGCTGTTCATACCAAAACAGCCAACGTGAAGGTGCTTTTCACATGATGCTGCTTACCCCACACCGGTCAGCTGTTCACTACAACGACAAGCATGATGATGCTGCTCTTACCACAACGGCCAGTATGATGATACTGCTGAAACTACAACGGCCAGCATAATCATGCTACTCGCAACAAAGCGGCCAGCATTATGATGATCACACCACAACATCCATGATTCTATTTACACCACAACAGTAAACAGGATGATGCTGTTCATACTTTTCGCATCATAATAGCTCACCATAACGGCGTGCAAGATGCTGCTGCTCAAACCATGACTGACCATGATGCCGTTATGCTCACTGTATGCTTGTCATTATGTTCACACCACAGCGGCCACCATAATGATGATGAAGCTCACCATTATTGCTATGATGATGCTGCTCATTTCATAACTATCACCATAATGATGCTGCTCACACCACAACTGCCTGCATGATGCTGCTGTTCTCACCAGCCAATGCTGTTCACACCACAGCATCAAGCATGATGATGATGTTCACACCAGAACGGTCAGCATGATGGTACTGCTCACACCACAGCGGCTGGAAAGATGTTGCTGCTCAAACCACAACGATAAGCATGATGTTGCTCAAGAAAGCGGACAGCATGATGATGCTCACCAATGGCTATAATGACGATGATATTTCCAGACCACAGCAAAACCGACAGCTTCATGCTGTTAATAGCATCATATTCTTCATGCCTCAACGAAGAACATGATGCTGTTGCTCACACAAAATGGCCAACTGATAAGGCTTCTCACACCAGAACGACCAAAATGATGATGGTGCTCACTTTACAACTATCAGCATGATGATGTTCACCCTACAATGATGATGCTGCTCACACCACAACGACCGGTATGATGATGATGATGCTGAAACCATAACGGCCACCAGGATGATGAGGCTAATACAAGAACGGACAGTATGATGTTTTTGCTCACACCACAACGGCCAGCTGTTCACACCAAAACGGCCAACATAATAATATTGCTCACACCATAAAGGTCAAAATGATGCTTCTGCTCATACCATAATGGCCAACAAAATGTTGCTGCTCACATCACAACGACCAGCATGATGATGCTCACATCGCAACGGCCAGCTGAAAACTGTTCAGCATGATGATTATGCTCACACCATAACGATCAGGATGATGCTGTAGCTCAAACCACAACGGGCAGATAATTTTGCTGCTCAAAGCACATCGGACAGTATGATAATTCTGTTCACACCACATTTGCTAGCATGACGTTGTTCACACCACAACGGTCAGGATGATGAATCTGTTCGTAGCAGAACAGTGAACACGATAATAATGTTCACACAAAAAAGGCAAGCATGAAGCTCCTGTTCACATAACAATGTGTAGCATGATGCTGCTGCTCAGACCAAAAAGACAAACATAATATTGTGAACATCACTTCACAACGGCCTGGATGATGCTGCTGGTCTCACCAGAGCGACAAGGTCACACTACAACGGAAAGCAAGATGCTGCTGCTCACACTTCAACAACCAGCATGATGATACTGCTCACACAAAAACGGCCAGCATGATGACGCTGCTCACAAAAGAACGGTTAGCAAGACGCTGCTACTCACACCACAAGGACAGAATAATGATAATGCTCATACCGGCTAGCAACGCAACGGCCAGCGAGATGATGATGCTCACAAAACAACGGACAGTATGATGATGCTGCTCAAACTACAAACTACAAACTACTGTTTGCGGCCAGTATGATGAGAGTGCGTTGATAATAGCAGTCAGCTTGATGCTGCTGAAACCACAACGGCCATCAGGATGATTAAGCTCATAGAGGAACGGCCAGCATGATATTTTTGCAAACACCTTAATGGCCACATAGGCCAGCGAGATGATGCTCTTCACACCACAACGGCCAACACCATAACGGTCAGCTTCTTATGACTCAACGATCAAAATGTTGCTTCAGCTCATACCATAATGGCCAACACAATGTTGCTGCTTACATCACAATGACCATGATGATAATGCTCACGCCGGCCAGGAGCTCAATCCACAACGGGCAGAATATTTTTGCTGCTCAAACCACATCGGACAGTATGATAATTCTGCCCACACCAAGTAGATGCTGCTCACAACGGCCAACATACTGCTCACACCACAACAGCCACATTTAAACGGTCAGCATAATGATCCCCACATCAACATTCAGGATCATGATGCTTCTCACACTACAACTACAACGGCTAGCAGGATGATGATGCCACCATGGCAACGGCCACCATGATGCTTTTGCTAAAACCACAATGGCCAGAATGATAATGCTGCTCAGATCACAGCTGCCAGAATGATGATGTTTACACCACAACTGTCAACATAATTGTGTTGCTCTTACCACAACGGCCTGTATGATGCTGCTGTTTACACCAGAGCGGCAAGCATGATGATGCTGCTCACACCACAACGGCCAGAATGATGATACTGCTCAAATCAATGCGTCACACCAAAACCGCCAGTATGATGATGCTCACAGAAGAATGTTCAGCCTGATGATGCTCCTCAAACTACAACGGCCAGCATGATTCTGCTGCTCTAACCACAACGGCCAGCAAGATGACACTGCATGATAAGGGAGCACAGATCACAGCAATCAGTGTGACGATGCTGCTCAAACCACAACAGGAAGTATGATTATGTTGAAACCACAACGGCCACCACGACGAAGCTCACAGAGGAACGGTCAGCATGATGTTTCTGCTCACACCACAACGGCCAGCATGTTGAATGTGCTGTTCATATCAAAACGCACCAATTGGTCAGCATTACATAGCATTACATAGCTCAATGGCCAACACAATGATGTTGCTCATACAACAACGACTAGCATGGTGATGGGGCTTTGGCTTTTAAAACGGTCATTAGAAAGGGTCTTTGCGGTCTCAATGATATCAAAATAAAAATCTACGCATTTTTTGCGTAGATACGCACAGTTATTTTGGCTTTTGTAAATGAGGTCAGTGTGATTGGTATTTGGTTAATTTGATATCAACATATTTTCTGGAGGATTTATTGATCATATTCATTTCAACTCTTTTTCTTTGTCTTGTACAAAGACATGTTCTGTTGTTGCAATGAGATTAATAAAGATTTTGATAGCAAAAATGGTGATCTAGCGTTCTGACGTTTTTACATTGCTGCTGTAAGATTGACAAAACGAAAAAAAGGATATCTTTCGTGTCGGTATACATAATTTCTTTGGTCAACACAATGGGTTTTTTTTTCTTATCGATCAATACTTTCTTGGATGATTTACCGATGTCAAAAGAAATGATCTGTTTTTGTTTCGATGAGGTTAACGAAACCTCGTTGGCTATTATTTAGAATGCAAAACATTCAAAACGAAAAAAGAATGTTTTCGGGTCGGTATGGCTTTTGAAATATTTGAAAATAACATTTCTCTCGTTACTATGAGGTTGTTTGGATGTTTGTTTGCTATTTTGATAACAAAAATGCACATTGAAAATGTTTGTTTTAATGATACCAACATGTTTGGCTGTTTTATTGGGCAATACATTTTTCTTTGTTAATGTCAGTACGCACAATTTCATTGGCTTTCTTAATAATTTCAATGGGGATGATCAGTTCGTCATAAACTGCTTTGGTTGAAAAGACGGTTTTTTTTTTTTTTGTAAATGACATTCTTGGATGTTTTACTGACGTTCTTCATTTCACATTTTATTGATTTTATTGATCAACAAGTGTCATGAATAATTTATGTGAAAACATATTAGGGAGGGTCTTTGGCGGTCTTAATGATGGTGTTTTTCTTGTGTTGTTTTGTGGTTAGAACGATTGTTCTCCATATTCGTATGGTTGCCATTTAGATAGCAAAAACTTTCTGCCATCACAAATATTTTCATTTTTGTAAGTCGGTTGTTTTACTAAAATTAGTAATTTACTTCTTTTGTTGCTAGAAAAAAATCGTGCTGGAATCACTCACATGTTTTTTGGTGCTATGTCTCACTTA
>JAUTXX010239576.1:0-14541 GCA_032273605.1 Panulirus laevicauda | reverse complement strand
CCATTCTTTCGTCTGTTTCCTTGCGCTACCTCGCTAACGCGGGAGACAGCGACAAAGCAAAAAAAAAAAAAAAAATGATAGATTACTAAAAGCCCTATCAACTATTCACTACTAATAGGCTACCAATGTTGCTGAGTTGACTAAAGTCAGCATGATCTAGGAAATCTAATAATCAGTAACTAAAGTCTGCTATATTACTCAGATATATTCATGGATGAGCACTTTGTCCCATCTTTAAACCACCTAAAATCAATGTAATAAGTAATCTACAAACTTTAATCAAAATCTTACATGAGTTCATTTGATTAGATAGCAGAAATTAATGTTTGCGAGGGATATATGAATAGACAAGCATGCATAATTTTCCTTTCTCTAAAAAAGATAAAGTTAAAGATAAAGTTATGTTAAAACTAGTAATTACACCATCTTTAATCAAAATACATAACTTACTGACACTGTTGACTAGCAACCATAGTTTGAGATGTCTTTATAAATGTATGCACTAATTAACTATTATTTACCATCTATCTAATTCCTAATAAGCAGCCTAAAATATTCATGTCAGCGGTCTTGTCTTGGAAATATGTACTGTGCAGCTCACTTGGAATCATGATTATAATGACAACATAATTCTACTATGTACCCTAACACCATTGGTATCACAGAAAGGAATTCTAAATGCAGTATCAATTTGTGATGAAATGCTCTAGAAGAGTATTTTGATACCATATTCAGATGAAAATGTCCAAACTTTTGTAAAAGTGTTAGTTGAAACTTATCCTATCAGAAATATGCTAATTTTGATTTAAAATGTTAAAGAACAAATTTAAGTAAGATATCAACATTATAAAACAGTTTTTTCAGTACAGATGATCCTTGACTTAAGGTTACGTTCTGATAGACCCATCATAAGCTGAATAACCTAAGTCAAAAATACATTTAATATGTATATTCAATACTAAACGTCTAACCTACTGAACATCATTGCCTACAACTGGACAAAATCATTTAACACAAAGCCTATCTTATAATAGTGTTGAATATCGCATCATCATATAGTAAAAAAATTGTACATCAAACTATCGTAAGTCAGGGTGCATCTGTAAATATGTGCACTAATCTAATTGTAATTTTGTGCGTTACACTTCCTCTTTACGAGCAAATCAATTACTGGCTAAATGTATCTAGTGAAACAAAAAGAATGCATACAAAAAAACATGATCAAGAAAGTGACATTAGGTAAAAAAAAAAAAAAAAAGAATAACAGTCAGATGAGCAGCCAAGTGATGGAAAACAATGAATCAAGGAGTACACCAGGGTGTGGAGTTGCATGCTGAATTAGGTAATCTCAAAGTTTAGCATGGGTGTGTACGTGACAGTAGAGTAAGCTGAACTCACTTCTAAGTATCTTAAACAAAATAAATACTACTTACCTATATGTAACAGGATTAACATAGGACATCAATACATATGCGGTGATTGTCTGGCCATGAAAAGACACACCATCAAGAATAATGGCAGTGAGCAGGTTGCTATCTAGCTGTCTGTACATTTTATCAAAGTCTACTAAGAAGTACCAAGTAGGAAGCTGCAACAGGACAGCTGCTAAGTTGGGATAGAACTGTAGCTCTGCTGGGCTGTGGAAAAGTGGAAAAGTAATTAACCATGAACAATATATAGTTCTATAGTTCAAAAATCTTTTATACAAATTTTAAAGAATTAAGTGACATAACACTTCTGACCATGTGTTAAGATTAAAGTCAAATTGTCTGACTAGTTCTAGAAAATAGTAAAGTGAATCATCAGATATCATAGCTATACAAAAACTAAGAAGGTACTACTCCTGAAATCATACTGTTATTAGGAAGGATGAAAAAACTATACGTGTTCTGGTTTAAAAGCATTTCTACAAACCAACAATATATACTGTAAATGGTGTGCAATGTCAGGATAGGGACATATTCAAAGTTTTAAGAGAAAACTCTACGCACTCCTAAACTAGATTATAACCTCCCAGACCTAGACTATTTGGTATGGGATTGGGGGAGAAAAATCACACATAATCGCATCATTTGGACAGTAAGTCCACAATGAGAATGATGTCTTTTTTTTTTTTACCCTCTAACCTCTCAAATGAGATTTATGTTCATTCCTGGATTAACAAGGTAGTGCCAGAAACAAAGAAAAAGAAATGGCCTCATTCACTCACATACTCTATCTAGCTGTCATGAATAATGCATGGAAAACCAGGCACCACAAGCTTTTCCATGGTTTTCTCTATGCATTTCATATCCCTTGGTTAAGCCCATTAACAAGCACAATGTCCCATATAAACCACCTTGCTCTATCCCTTGCATGCCTCACACCCTCCTGCAGGTTTAGTTCCCAAGCCTTCAAAGTATCTTTCATTCTGTCCTAACCATATTTCCAAACCATTTCAGCACACCCTCTTCAGCTCTCTCATACATACTCCTCTTTATTACCCTATCATTTCTTATAAAGTTAATCTTCCTCACACAATATGTCCTCAAACACTTAATTTCCAAAATATTTTTGTCTAAGGCCCATACCTTACAATCTATACAGCACTGACAGGACTACTATACCCTCAAACATACCCATCTTTGCCCTTAGAGACACTGACCTCCTTTTTTTGCACATTCCTCAATGCATCCAAGATCTTTGCCCACTCACCCACCCTATGGCACACTTCAGCTCCAATACTTCCATTCACTGCCATATCCACTCCCAGGTATCTAAAATGCTCATCTTCTCCACATGCTCTGACCATTCATGCAAATCCTGGTCAGCATTCTCAATCAAACTATGACTGCTATCACACATTTCTGATATCATCAGATAGAGGTGATTAAGGTATTGTAATCATATATCTGAGTTACCAATTAACAGATCAAACATTATGCTATCACTCTCAGGAGTTCATAAGATACACTTACTAAAGTTCCAATGACTTTTCTATCTTGTGTATAGCAAGAGTTATATAGCAGAAAAACAATTCTCAACACAAGTCTGTGTAGGTGATACACAACAATGTCCAACTGAGCAAAGTTCAAAATGAAGACTACACAGAAAATATTTTGAAAAATATACTCGGCTTTTTTTATTCACTTTTGCTTTTACTGTCTTTAGTATTTCATCTAGTACATAAAGGGTACAAAAAGGCTGCATATTACCACATCAAATAGCACTTTACTGATAAAATATGACAGTAATTACTTTACAGGAACTTATTCATTAGTTTACTACATTAAACTTTCAAATAGACAACTTACAATAATTTCAAATTTTTTTTACCAAAATCTAAATATTCCTATTCTCCTACTAGCATTCCAACCATTCAACAAAACTTTCAGGTCTTCTAAAGAAAAATCTATGTAGTATCCACCAAGTTTTTGAAACTGTCCACCTGGCACTTCTTATAATCTTACTGGTAATTTAAGGGATAAATGTGCTTACCAATGGTCAGTAAACTGATGTGGCCAACAAAATAAAAGCAATTTCACAAACTCACTTGTAGATGTAGGCTTTGTTGGAGAGCAGTGACTTGGACACCACACTCTGCACACACTCACACAAGTTAGTCGTCAAGGCACAAATGAATCCGATCATGCTGAATGAAAGCTCATTGCTTGAGCACAGAGCTAACCCAAGCATGACAGGGATCAATGAAAAGAACACAAATGCACCAGTCCGTTCACCTGAGAACATGAGGTTTCATTCACTTTTAAGATTCTTTAGACAGAAAATACAACATGACAAAAATTCAAGGTAGTAGGTCTTTGGTAAATGGGAAATGTATCATGATTCAACAAATCACTCACTCAATGATTATATCCACAAAGACACTAACTTTATCAAATAAGAAAGAGGTTTCAATTAGGTAAATGCTTAAACCAAACGTACAACTCTTCCTATATCATTCAATCAATATTCAGGACAAATACAATTCAGTAAAACCTAGATAAGTAATCGTCTCACAGCTCAATCATGATTATACTGGCAAAATAAGTATCAACATCTGCATCAATAGCAAAATTCCCAACAAACAAAATAGATATGGAGAAACTTCCTAAACCTTTTCATTTACTGACCATCACTTCATTAAATATCAATGACTATACAGAAATTCTTCAAACATTTGCTGAAGAATTTCTTGAACTAAAATATATATCGCATAAGACAAACAGTCAGGGACAGAAGTCATGAACAAGACTTTCCTTTAAATAACAAAGAAAACACAACTAAAGAGAAAAAGTGAGAACAGTTAAAGAATTTTTATGGGAGTACAAAGCTTGGTTTTTGAAGAGAAAGCTATGGCTCACCCTTAATCTAACCATGGGCCACAAAGTAATTATACAACACTGCACTTTGTGAAGTACCTAGCTAATGGTATAGGCTTGCAAACAGCCAGCTTGTGGGGAAAAGAAACTCATGTAATATCTACATATGAGAGAAAAAGAATCTATAACAAAGCATAAAAACATCAACTGATCATATTGGGAGAACGCATAACTTGGACTGTTTATGACTCATTTCTATCAAGTAAGTATACAGAGTTGAAGCCATCCCTGACATGAAAGCAGTACTCCATATAAGGGTTGGTAAGTTCTTTGTATGACTGTCCTTTGATAATACAGCAACAAGGTGCACCCCACCTAGTTAAACCAACAAGTCTACCACAAACAATCAACCCAAGAGACAAAATACAACCAATTAACTCATCACAAAACACACTACAGCTGCTTAACTCAAGATAAAGTACATCCCAGCTAATTAGCACTGGATTGAACAAGAGCAGTAACTGATAGGGGGGAGACACCTAATGGGTGCTGGAGGTAAACTGAGAGATGGCAATGGCAATGGACCAGTGGTGTATTTTTACGTTGAAAGTTCCAGTCACAGACAAAAGCCCTTACTGAGGCCAGGCCTTAAAGTAAGATTAAAAAAAAGGCTTATGGTAGATCTTGCCCCCTCCCAAACACATACACACACAACAACCCTTAGAGTAACTGTATAGGAAGTAAGCTGCAAACAGGAACCACTCAAGAAATACTATTGCCCCTATCTAAGCCTGTTAAAGTAGTGCTTACATCTATTTGGCAAACTGTGTGTTAGGAAACTTACTTTTTGTCATGTTCAAGCTAAGTTAGTCTTAATATCCTTTCTCCTATTAACCTTCTGTTTTTACACTATCCCTCATCCTCCCTTTCTCAATCTATATCTTTTTAAATACTATCTATATCTCTGATGCCTATTCCAATTGGAATTCCAATTGGAACTCCCTCAAAGGGGTGGCCACAGCAAAAGTCTCCATAACAAAACTCCAATGTCGCCTCATAGCCTTTAGTGCCTCACCCTTAAGAGGCCACTGGCAGAAGGCAAGTCTAATGCACTGTTCGCAGAGGCTCCCACATAATTCTCCTAATGACTACTTCTGTCTAATGCACCTACCTACTACCTCAGTCATGAAGCAAAGAAAGAACCAAGTTCTTCATTAAGATCATTTTTCCTTTTAATAAATACAACCATAGTTTTTAGTGAAATCAAAAAAATTTCACAAATTAATGAAGAAAACCTCTCATCTACAAAAGTTTACATCTTTCCTATACGAGTGCTCAATTCTGAAAAGCTAAACAAATTATGTAAAGAAATACTATACTATTCCACCCTATTCAACATTCACTGTTCAATTAGGAGTTACACTTGTAATCCTGGACCGTTAAATACTCAATGTGTAATTTCATAAATCTTACAATGTACATATCTATTTCTACATCAATCTGCATATAGCCCATTAAAAAAATTACCGTTTTCAAGGTAAAATATGCTGACTCTTTTGCAAATAAGTGATTCTCAGACAATAGCAAGTGTAACCCTCCTAAAATCCTAACCTTTCTGGTAGATCTGATCTTTTTCCGTCATTTATCCAACATCAATGCCAGGCCTTAATTGAAATACTGAGAGAATTATGAAATGGAAAAAGAAAGACAAGGGAAAGTATTTACGAATTTCTACGGATGTGAAAAACCCGTCTTTTGAAATACGCCGGGTAATAGTTACTGAGAAGGACATGAGAAGGTAGAGAGTTCCAATGCTTCAATGGGTAGAGAAAGAGGCAGGTATCAAAACCACCTACCTTTGAGGTAGTGATGGCACCTTTCCTAGTATCTTACCTTTTTTGAAGTAACAATTGTCCAGGAATTTTACCAGTAAAAGTAATTCTTTTCACATTTGTAACTATGATTACCTTTTTAATGGTATCAAAGGTGCTTTTATGATCATTGGAGCTATATTCTTTCTGTAATTCCTTTAATTCTCTGTTTTACAAAGCACTCAATGGTATCAAAGGTGTTTTTGTGATATCAGAGATGCATTAACTCAGGAATTCTTTTAATTCTCTGTTTTACAAAGCAAACAATTAAACTGTACAATGCATTTTGATAAACTAATGCACTCTGACATATGTCACATGACTGCAGGGAAAAGTATCCCCAACTGATGGCAGACTTTCCTTGAAGGACAATAAGCAGCTGCCTGACACATCAAATTAAAATAAATGATACAAGATTCTTGTGTTGAATGTAAGCAACACTACCCCAGGGGATGAAAAACTGATTGTCACATACATGTGACAAAAACAGAGAAAGGATGAACAAAATGTAGCGATATGCATGATCACTGTGGTGAATTTGAAAGAAAATTTAACGATAAAAGACATTAGACGATATCTATATGTTCATGTAAATAGCCCTAGAGACTGTTCTGTTTTTATGGAAATCAAGAAAATTTAGCCATTCTGTACATAACTGCTAATGATGTGGAAAAATTTAACTTGCTACACATTTTTGCTACCATCCTAACAAAAAAGTTTATCAATCAATGCAAAGTTCTATGCCATTCCTTACCCATTTCCCTAAAACTTAAAAATATGATTTACCTTTCAGCTAAAGATGCTTCCTCATTGTTACTGTCTTTAATGAGTATCAGTAACAAACATAAAACTAAAAAAAATATCTAAATGAAACACGGTTGAAATGTAACCAATAAATAAGAACATCTCTTCCACATAAGAATTCACTGTAATAAACCAACCTTGCACAATATTACACATATTAAGGATTCCTTTACTTGTGGTTTTGCTTCCAGCCAAACAAGATTTTAAGTTTATATGTTAATCTAAATCAAAAGGGTATGTTAAGACAATATCAAAGGACATTTTATAACATGTAATCAACAAATTCTAACTTACCAAGGACAAACCAGGCAATTAAGACTGTAAATAAAGGTGCAGAACTCTTCACTGTCTCAGCAAAGCTCACAGCAACAAAGTAGATTGCGACCAAACCAAACATTATGGTGCCCAATCTGAAATCAATACATTAAATCCTACAACTTTATGACAAACCAAAATTTTAGCTAAAAAGGATTAATCCAACCATTAGAGATTTTTTCTGATGTAAATTGATCCTGATAAATTGGAGCAGATTCTCATTTCCTTTTCAGCTATGTGCTCTCTCATTCTGTTCTAAATTCTACCTCTTATGTTTCATCTTACCTCTGGCATTCATATTTCTTTTCATATGCATCTCATCTGTTAGTTACTTTTACTCTTTAAAACCATCCCCACCATATTTTCATATTTTCTTAGTACTCATTTACTTTCCTAACAATTCCCTTCATAATGTTATATTTTTCTATTATCTTCTGATTTCTCACACTATCTTCTCTCCTAAATCCACGCACAATCTTGCTTCATCTTCATTAACTCATTTATTGCTACTAGTTGTTGATCAATTGTATGATGCATCAAAACTCAACTGTAATTAACCACAGGTCATACATGGTATGTCAAAGCAAGCGATGTTTTGCTCATCAGCATTATACAAGGCAATTTATCCATCACATTGTGAACAGTTATCAATTGAGACATATACCCATTCACCTTTCTGTTTAACAACTTCGGTAACCATAACGCTGGCATCACTGAAAAGAATCTTAGCAAATGCAAGAATTTCTACTTGTGAAATATATTCCATCCCAAGGACCTACATTCGAAGATCATAAACCAACACCAAAGGCCAAGATTTCCTGAACTATTTTGCAATACAGCATTAATTATTGAAATTACCGATTTGTGCTGTACTAAAAGTTTTGCACTTGTGGGGCATTTATATCAATAGTTTTCTTTTACAACAAAAATTCTTAACACTTTACAACTCATTATTTTGTTGGAGAGCATTATCTCATCAATGTGTTTTTTAAATTCAAGTTTTGCATTTATAATCACCTAAAAATCTTTAACAGTAACTTTACTTTCTACATGTATTGCATAAAAATACAAGACTCACTCCAACCTAGTTTCCCCCTTGTATGGATATATACAGAAGGGATTACACAAGGTTCATTCCTCATATTAACATCCCCTTAAAATAAGAGGCACTTCATCAAAATTCTAGTTGTATATTTGGGGGTAATTCTAAGTACAAAAGAATATCTGAGGTACATTTCTTTAAGTAAAAAAGTAGTAACACACGTTTAACAATCACATTGAAAATATCCCCAGCCTTCAATAACTCACTAACTCCTCTAAAAATTATTATCCTTCTGAATCCTACATGCATTTATAACGTACAAGTTTCATGTTAATTCATCATATAAACATTCTGAAGTAAAAAGATTTTTTTAGCAATATATACACAAAATTCCTTGCAATCACATTAATCATTTCTACTGACAAAGGCTTAGGCTAAAATATCACATTATATTCTTATACAAAATATATACTATAAAAGTTTGCTTGGCTCAACATATGTTCTAGCAAATTCATTATTCACAAATGGGTTAGTATAATGTTTTAACTCTCAAGTACAACTGGTGATAGTCAATAATGCATGGTGAACAGTAATTCAATTTTTTCATATAAAAGAAATCTGATTAGGTAACGAAATTACAAACATTCATATAGTTCAATTTCAGTAATCTCTACAGCTTATCTTAAAGAAACATAACCACCTGATACTAACTGCAGCAGCCCAACAATGAACATGCTCTTCATAAAGTTGTCTGGTCTTCTCTGTCCTAATTTCTGTTTGTAAGTGCCAAGAGGATATCTCATCTGAATCAGTCCACACAACATTGTTATCAGCATCTGCATACCACCTGAAAGTTTTATTTCTACATAACAGATACCCATATGAGAGAAAGGCATAATAATTATGAAGTAGACTAAGATCTATGTCAGACAAATCTACATTTCTTCATGTCTATCAGTGACTGCAATTTAACACACCATTTCTTGCTTTTCTAAGCTCTTAATAACATTTTCAAAAACTTGAAATGCTCTGAGAAAATTCTACACTCAGTTGCATAATGGGGCATTATATGCAAGAAGTCCATCCATAACTCAACCTCCATTCACATATAACTCTTTAAAAACCTTATTTGCAACAAAAATGTACACTTTCTTGATCTTAATGTATGGAGAGGGAGTACCTGCTTCGTACATACATGAAAGTTTGCAGGGCTATCTTTGAGACACTAAGTACCTAACTACCCATGAGTAACTACAGTGAGATTTTGACAAAGGCAGGGCTAGCACAAGCTCTCTGTGCACATCTTACCTATTTCAAAATGCTGTTGTTACCTGCCACCACAAACTTCACATAGCTATGTACCATGGGTTTATCTTTGAATGTTATTTTTATCATTCTATCCAAGCTTCTTTTGAAATTTTCAGTCCTAACTCCTTGCATACTTCTAATCTTGCAATGCAAAACATTGAGAGTTGTCTTCATTTCTATTGCTAGGCTCTGGAATATTTTTGTTTGGTGCCTTTTTGAGGTATTCCACCAAATTCTTGCAGACTTAATTAATTTGATTCTCCCAGCTTGTGAAGCTTTCAATCCTAAAATGTCTTCTTTGATTCTTTTGATATGATATTGAGCATAAATTATCAAATATCTTTCTCTTTTTCTCTCTAGAATGAACAGTTCTTTCATGATAATCCATGTGTTCCAGTCCTTCAATATTACTTGTTCAGCACACAAACATCATATCAATCACTGTACACCATGCTAATCCAATTCATTTCATATCATGCATGCCTCTCATCCTCTTCTATGTTCAGACCCTGATACCCCAAAGCACTTCACCCTATCCTTCCATCTCCTTAGTTTCCCATTCCCCTTTCCATACTCCAACATGTAAATCTTCATGGTTTCTCCATTCATCCTTTCAACATATCCACATCATTTCAGCAAACCCTGGTCATCTTTCTCAACCATACTTAGTATTACCACACATTTCTCTTACAGTTATTCCTTACATGATCAACCTGCCTCACACTACATACTGTCCTAAGGTATTTCACTTTTAACTTTTCCACCCTCCTCAATTCTTTTGCATTAAGGGTCCAAGACCCACGTCCATTCAAGTCTAAAATACTAAACTTTCTATCCATTTTGCTCTAAAAGTCACAGACCTCTCCTTCTGCACACACCTCAATGCACCTACAACCTCTCTCTCTCTCTCTCTCTCTCTCTCTCTCTCTCTCTCTCTCTCTCTCTCACCATTTGACTCATTTCAGACCCAATGGTTCCATGTGCTGTCACATCCACTCTCAGGTATCTAAAACACTCACTGCCTTCATGTCTTCCCCATTCAGACTTGGACCCTTAAATCATCCAGTCTCATCTTCCTCAGCTTTGAGGCAAAATCCATGTTCATTTCCCTCCTCTGTTCTAAACTTTGGAAAGTGTTAACACAATTTTGGGAAGGTTTCTGGCCAAAGTTCATATTCATATAAATGGCCAACAAAAATGACAACACACAATTGCAATAAAACTGATGATAACAAAACAGATGATTATTGTCACATGTCTGTTTACATGCCATTCACTGAGCATTAAAAGTTTTAGTACCCTTTCTATTTTCTGTAATACTCACTTTTTTAACATTATGTGTATAACCTCATACACACTCGTTTGGCAACACTAGCCCAACAACACACGTGAACTAATCGTGTTAACATCAGCAGCTCCTTAGCCTTGATAGTGAGACATGTTGCTCGCCTGTTGTAACCCCCAGTCAACCAACTTCTTGGAATTTCTTTTTCATTCTTTTTCCTAATGTGTAATTGTTTTCTTTATGATAAAACCTGCTTAACAAATCAGAAAGAATGCAAATTATGAATGAAAAATGTAAAGGAATGACAGTAACAAAGTAGTACCTTGTGAAATGAAATCAGATAACAGGTCATTAAGATGCTTCTATTTACCGTTCACTCAACCTTCCCATAAATGACTTGTAAATGTGTTTCTCATGAGGTTTTGACAAGACAGATGTAGAGATACTAATTGCTATCTTTACTCCGACTTCAGACTGCAACATTCTGTGTCAAATTAATTACTTGTCAAATAGTTTTTACCATTCTTGGATTATCATGTTATCATTCTACTGAAGAACATTGTTGCAAAGTTAATACTGGTAGATACTATTATTATTTTGTAGGCCAATGGACAGGCCCTTTGTGTCACTGAATTTTACTTAGGGCATTTTTATTTTGGTTTACAGTGTTTGACTTTTCATTATCTTTTGTGCTTTTCTTTTCTCCAGAACTGGTTGGAACAAACAAAATCTTCCATGGTAACTTTGGCATTGAACATCTCTTTAAATTGAAGATTAGGGACCCAGAAGCAGATTTTGCCCTATCTGGTGTAACAATAAGTAAAGCAGTATCTTTCAGTATTTGTTACATGCAAGGTATTGGTATATTCTTTCTCATCTGTTCAGCATTTATGTTTAATTGGTGGTCAAATGGTCAACAAAGTGTTATTTTCATAAAAAAAAGTTAAAAACCACAAACCCTACATATCCAAAAACTGTTAAAGCAAATGGACAAAAAACTACGTACAGAGCACATGAGGGTCAGCTTTTTGGTATGTGAGAATATATTTGTTGAGGAAGAGGGTAATGCCACTAAAGATGTACCACAGCACGAGGAAGCAGAGTGCTCGAGGATGTTGCAATCCTACATTCTTCATCTTATTTCCTGCTAATGAATCTTTTGGTACTGCTCCACCATACTGAGGAACAAGCAATTCATCTGCACCTTCTTCTAAAAGGTTGGTCTGTAAAAGTATGTGCAAATGATACAATTAACACAATCATGATAACCTACAAATACCAATATTCAAAACATCATAATAAAAACATTGCTGCCTATGGGAGTATGATACAATTGCAAGGTGATGATGGAGAGTAGTGTTCTGTATAAAGAAAAAAAAAAATCCTTCATTTTCCTTCCCACACTGAATGTTACAGCGAAGTGAGTAATATTTCCAAACATATTCATATGAAATAAAGTACAATTAGGTAACAAGCTCAACAGAGAAAGAAATGTCATTTTCATGTTTTTTTTCCCTTATAGGGAGCTGTCAAAATTATCATTCACAATCTTTCTGCCTACTCATTTTCCCCTGGGAAAGCTAACATAATGTTAATAATAAACATTTGTGTATTTTCTGTTCTTTTAATCCTATCATTTCATAATGAAGAAGAAACATTTTTGAATTCCATGATGGAATTATTAATTGCCACATTCAAAATAAAAAGTACTTTCCCTTCAGAATATCTCCATATCACCTAATGTTGAAGGAAATACAGAAAACTTAGCACTCCTCTATAATGAAGCAGGAAAGTGTATTGTGTGCCCTAAACAGAGGCATGGATCCTCCCTATCTATGTAAGTGTGTGATGATTATCGTTTCCAAAAGTAATTTTTTTTTTCACTGTGATTTCGTTTTACACATGCTTAAACATACAACACACATTTTTCACAGGTGTTATTTCACACATCCCATATGAAGCTTTACAGATTTTTTACATATACACTTTTATTACATCTTATCTGCATTATTTACATAATATTAATCTTTATGCAAAGAGAACCTTATCTATATGAATAAATAAAAAAAACTCATTTTCAAAAAAAAATACATGAGAGTACATGACTAGTTGTTTCTTTTACCATACTTATCATTACAGTTGCATGATGATGTCATTACAATTTCTTTAACAACTTATGAGTGACCGATATCATAATAATAATAATAATAATAATAATAATAATAATAATAATAATAATAGTAATAATTTTCCAAAAGAAGGAACAGAGAAGGGGGCCAGGTGAGGATATTCCCTCAAAGGCCCAGTCCTCTGTTCTTAACGCTACCTCGCTATTGCGGGAAATGGCGAATAGTATGAAAGAAAGAAAAGATATATTAGTAAGTGGAATATGGTTGACAGCTAAGCAGGTTAGGAGCAAAGGGAAGTAAGAAGACTGAGATTAAGTGAACGAGGCTTTAAGTGGTCCAGGTCTGAATATTTAGGAGAGTGAGAGACATGCATAGGATAAATCAGATTGTAGGATGCATGGGGTGGCATGCTGTCAGTGGGTTAAGTCAGGGGATAGAAAGTGGGCAAGGGAGACCTATGAATCATCAGTGGGGCTTGGCTGTGGATGTAGGGCTCTGGTTTCTATGTATTGTATGTGTCAGTCAGAGGTTGTATGTGAGCAGGTTAGGCCATTTTGTTTGTTCTTGGCTCTTCTACACTAAAGTGGGAAATGGTAAACAAATGTGAAAAAGGTATTATAGGCAGTAGCTGATAAATAGGCAACAGTTATGGAGGTACTACTTTTTGATAGTGCTAGTATTAGTGCTGTGCAGTCATGTTGGTTGGTTCCAGAACACCTTAAAAGTGATTATTGGTTAATTTTATCATTCACTATTTTCATATTTTTTAAATAAAGATCTTTGATCTAAAATTATAGGTGATACTCCTTTTTACTGCAGAGTCAGAAAGGACGAAGTGGAAGGAGTAGCATGAAGAGTTTCTCTTGGGGTGGCAGTACAAGTCGAAGAGGTCATCGATAACTAAAAGGTCTTTTGAACATTTATTGAGTGTTTGAGTAGGTATCCATATTTAAATGTATGTTGTTCTGGCATTGTGTGAAACAAAAAGTGACAGATTTTTATCACAAGGCTTTAGGGAATTACAAATGCTATTTTTGAATAATATGTTAATAAAATGTTAGGTTTTTAAAAGTGAATTGAAAAGGAAACTATAGGTTTTTAAAAGTGAATTAAAAAGGAAACTATAATAGACTTTAGTTTCATATCATAATGTTATCCAAGTTACTGTAGTTAATGCTCAAGAAATTAGAGTGATATGATTTACAAAATGGTTTTACTTTTGTATAATGGATATTCTCATAGATACTGCACAGTAAGGGATAATTTCATACCCATGCCTCATTTTACAAGAAGGTTTCTTATTATTTTTTTCCCATTTCTTCTGGTTATCATTCTTTCATTTATTCTTCTTTATCATTTGTGCCTCCAAACGTTTCTTCATTTGATTGCCAAATTTTACATGCTGATGCATTTTTGATGATAATATGCAAAATCATCCAAAAATGGCTCCATTTTTAAGAATGGAGACATATTGGTTATGACCTTT
>JAUTXX010239466.1:3018-14542 GCA_032273605.1 Panulirus laevicauda | reverse complement strand
CATCATGGAGGCTGTTATTGCTCATGTTCGTTTCACCTCTGATGGACTGATATCTTGTTTTCAAGACTTGTTGCCATATTAGTGTTTTTGCTGTTTTATCGTTAGTTGGTAAAGCACGTGCTCCCTGCTTCATCTTTCATTTTGTTCTTGTGAGAGAGCAGAGACAGGCTTTCCTGCAAACGGATCGTCGTACTTCTTTGATGGGTTGTCATTTAGCGTTACTTGCCTTGAATGGTCGTCTCAGGGTTGAAGGCTCATTTGCGACGCAAGCGGTGGCTACCTCCGCCAACAGTAGTAATAGTGCGACTCCTAGGCCCACACCCAGCACCAGGAATGCTCCCTAACACAGTGAATAAAAATAATCAATTGCTTCTGTACAAAGGAGAGGTTTTTTTATTCTTTAAACAATTAGTTTACTGATGACTTTTATGGAGTCCTGTCTTAGGGTTCTTTTGCATGGTTAGGGGTACGTATTAAGGCACGGACATAGTCTTTTTAGTGATCACAGTAATTTCAGTGATTTATCATATATCTTGAGAACCGTATTCATCCCAGGATTACTATACCCATATATCTTTGTAATGAATCACTTACTGTTACTTGGTGAGCTATGTGCACTGTACATTTTTAAGAAAATAAAAATAGTTTTAGGGTTTGGACAAGATGTTATTTGCCTGTAAACGCAAGGACCTGCCGATTCAGCCTTCAGGCCACTTGCATACGCGTTTATCGTTTTCGTAATTCTCCTCAAAATCTGTAAGTTATACGTTGACTGACATGAAATTTATATATGTCATGTATATATCAGAGAGACGAAGGTAAGGATAGCCTCATCCTACCTGTATATGCTGGAAGGTGAGGGGTTGGACGCCGTCATATAGTATTATGTTTGAGTCGTTGGCTAGGCTGAAGCTGGCACTAAGGTTGCGACTTTGCTCTTTCTTCAGTACTTCCTGGAAGAACCTGTCCACCAGCCCGCCTTCACGCAACCTCTGGATTGTCTGCATCAAATAACCAATGATTTGGAATATCTCACTTGTACTGAAAATATAATGTAAGTGTGATAGTAATATGTTCCGTTATAACATCAAAATCAGAAATTTGTAGGGCCTGGACTTTGCTGTATTTTTTTTATCGTGGATTTTTTTACTTGAAATTACATTTAAAAAGTCTAATTAGTTGTGCATCAAGTAAGTTTGGTCACACCATTATAACTACTTTTCCTATGTTAATGGATAGTGTCACAATACTTTTAAAATGAATAGGAATATTCGATAATAATGCTAAAAACGTTTTTCTGGTTTCTGGATTCTTGATAATGTGGATTTTTAATGTACTGTAATACGTGTTACTGTTCAAGTAATAGTAACATTTGACGAAGCACTACTTCGGGCTGTATTTAGAACAGGAGAATGATTCAATAACTACAAGTGCTTACGAATGTTTTACCTCGAGTTACAAAATGGTGCTAAGAGAAAACTAAAAGACGATATTATGATCTCTCACTGAGGACAGTGCCTTGGAAAGAAGGGTTTCGAAATCGGTTTAACTTCACATTTTGCGTACTGGCAAGAAACATTTGACGATGCCAATCTAACCATTCTCTTTTATCACACGGTATCTTAACTTCATTGTGCATTTGCTACTACTTCCCAAAACGTGTTCCATTTTTCTACATCGTTAAATGGATACCTAGTTAAATACAGAGGAAAATTAGCCAAACGTCCGGTTACCGGGCGCCAACTTCCACTGCTGTACGTCGGGTCATAGATTCACGCGAGGTCTTGCGACTGGAGAGAATTGACCATAATTCTGGAAATTCCCCCATTTACCTTTACGGTCAGATGACAGATTTCCGCATATCAGAACGGATGTGCGAACTGTGAAATGTGGGTTAATTTCACATTGGACCTAAAGCTATGGGAACTGGTGCCCAAGTAGCCGAACCTTTAGCTTCGTCGTAAAACAGAATGCAATTGTAACAAAAGAATGAGTAGACATATTTACTATATCACATGTGACAGCACGAAACAAGAAATGTAAAGGTGTAAGTACATAGTGCGAACTACAAATTGTTCAAGTAGATTGAGTACGCAGATATTGACTACATATACTGTGAAAGTACCGGATTACTTAGCAACGGAAGGACAAGACTAGTGACCGTGTCGATGGCGGACTTGAGGGGGGAATTCCTCTTCAGCATTATGCCGACGCCGAAGGGGTTGATGCACTCCTCCGGCATGAGCCTGACGGAGGACTGGCCCGCACGGTTGGTGAGATAGGTTTGTTGAAGGTACTCTAGGTGCTGCATGTTTTCAAGCAACACCCCCTTACGAAAGAAGACCCGTCTGTCGGGAAAGGCAGGTGCTACACGCCAGGAATATAATGTGAGAAAGTCGACGGTAATATGAACAGTACGCCACAGTGTGGAGAATCATCAGGTCATTATATGTGGATAATGCGCAATTATTATTGAAGGTTATACTAAAAAGATGTAGACACAAATAGAGAAAAGAACTGTGCCAAAAGAAAACTAACGGAGACCTTTCATAAAGCGCAACATGATAGAAACGTAAAACATAAACAATCGGAAAATAGAATGTGTACTGAACGCCTTGAGCCCAAGTCGTCATATACAAGGGTCGTAGTGTTGTACTTATGGGTTTAGCATGTCTGATGGTTATGAAATTTGTATAGTTAATCCTTCAACCTTTTGCAGACGGGGTTAAGATACGAACGAGTTAAATATGTAAAAGATACGAACGATTTGAATCTGTAAATACAAAGTAATTATAGTTATTATTGCTGGTGCATCGATGATACTGGGTAGGTTTGCTGAGTGGCGGATAAGAAACATGTAGGCTGGGGTTCCTCGTAATCACATTACTATATGAGTAATGACGTCTTTGTTCTGTTTATCCAGTTTTGTGATGATGCCTGCTTTATAGTTCTTGTGTGCTCCCTAACCTTTGACAGATTGAACCTTCTAACCTATGTAGGTTAGGTTTAGAAATTCCTAACATTTAAACCCTTATTTAGGTAAATAAGCTCTTAACTTGCAGAAGTGTAGCATGGTTTAACAAGTTTCCAGCCAGTGGTAACTTGGGTGGCCTAAGTTAGGATGAGAAACTCTTAAACTTTGGTAGCGCAATTTAAGAAATTCCTAACTTCAGAAATGCTGGGTTAGTTAACATCAAGAAGTTCCCAATCTGTGGTAGGTTAGGTTAAAGCCCCATAGCCTATGTTAGAAAAGGTGGTAGGTTAGCTGGAGTTATGTTCCTAGTCTGTGGTAGATTAAGTTACGAATACTCTAGGTACAGTTATCAAAAACAAGGTCAATTAGTAAACAGTAATGGGCTAGCCCTGGATCTTAGTAATTGGCCACTGACGCACGGTTAGTGCTCCTAAGACATATGTCACGTTAAAACTTTTGATTAGTACCGGAGAAACTGTTTGACGTCACTGAAGCGATAGAATTTATTGGTGAGGCGTCGGACGTGCTGGTTGGCCGAGCCTCGGAAGATAGCGCGCCAGAAATCGCTGTAGCCTCCCACCTGCAGCCCGCTCTGCGACACGGAGTTTCATTATAGTCTTGAGAACGGTGGTACGACCCTTTGGGTATGAAGGTGTGCTCTTTGACACAAACCTTACGTGTCAGGTCAAAGGCAAGCCACCATACCCTTGGGTCATACCGACATGCTTTAGGTTAAGCATCAAAAATTGGAACTGTTGTTATCTGTTGGTAATGTTCTCCACAAATGCAGCAGTTCAATGATAGTTTTATTCTACAAGCTGTCTGTTACATAAGTCTTTTTACAAATCATGACATCAGTTTTTTAAATACAGTAATTTGGGAACGTAGGCTGCACTTCGGCCAGTGATACAGCTAAACTCATTATATATCCTAACTTATTGTAAAGTAAATAACGTTTGGTACATACTGTCTGTAAGGTAGGTAAGGCATTTAGGATAAAGGATAGTAACATTATCCTATAAACAATGCATTGAATTCTGCAGTAGATGCTATGATGACAGACGTGATTATAGAAGCAATTTATACGTTAAAGGAATTTCAAATCAGAACTCTAGATATCAGAGCATCACCTGGACGATTTGGCGGATGGAAGTGTAGGGCTGCTCCAGCTCCTTGACTGTCATGAACGCTGTCAGGTTGCTCGAATAGAACACCGACACCACGAACCCACACATCATGATGAACCCCACCACCACCTGACGAGGTACACTCTGTTGCAAGAACCTTCACCTCATCGCCTCCTTTAACATCTGTCATTTACCTCAAGCATGACACCATTTATACATGTTAAGATATAAATGTCATTATATTACTGATCACAAATGAAAGACAACATATCCAGGAAAACGTGCTAAAGCCGTGGGTATGTCCTCAGGAATGAGTCTGTGCTGCAGCCACAGTAGTGGGTTCGTGTATTGCTTATCAGTCAGGAAACTGAATATGCATTTATCCACACTGTACATACATGTAAAATGCGAGATATATATACTGCAGTACATTATTTGGTGAAGAATATCTTTTGAGTTTTAATTCATCCATATAGTGTTGTATAGGTAAAAGGAACTTTATACAATAAGAATGTCTAAAATACGCAATGGGCGACAGAGTTACCTGCATGGGCGGGCGTGTAGGCTGAGGTCTGGCCTGGTTACAGAACTGACCCAGGATGAGGAGGAATGCTGACGAAGGTGAGTATATCTCCTGTGGACTCCGAGCCACGACCAGTTCGCTCATTACCCGCACCGCCACCGTCATCAACACCAAGCTTGCTGTAAACACCACCACAACCAAACATTTTTTTTTTTTAAGAAAAAGTTATACTTCCAAGAAATTCATTGATATGAAAAAAGAATTAAAAGAAATGATAATGGCTGACGTTTATGTTGTTATCTAGTACCATGAGGATGCTATGATAGTATAAATCATAACTGTTACCATCAATGTTATTATCATATTGATTTATTACCTCCCCCTTCGTAATATGATGACATTTCAGGTAGGTTTCCAACAATGGGGCGTTAGCACCCACCAAAAACGGGGCTAACGGACAATGATCACATCCAAATTATTATGTACACGTAGGTGGTGACATAAAAATTAGCGACTCTCCCTGTGGGAGGAGGTGGGACAGTCGAGGCAATTGTAGGGGTCATCCCTCGACAGTGACTTGACAGTTAGGCTTGTAATGGGGGCAGAGAGAGCGGTATGTTTGCGCATCGTAAATCCATCCACGTTACTTGTATGGACAGTTATTTACTTGTGATAAACCCTGGCCGCTAAAGTATCCCTTTTCTTTCAGATGTTCACGAGAAAATAAAGGGTTGGACTGAGGAAGTGTACAGTCGGGAAATATGATGTGGTTATAGTGCACAGAGGTGTATAGTGTAGGTTTTACTGAACGTGTATGGGAAGTTGGATGCAGATATTTTTGTTAGCTTGCTAATCTGTATATCCCCGGCAGATTGGTTGTCGACGGTTGTATTTGCAACGTTTTATGTAGAGGAAATTTTTCACTTTCTGATGTTTTGTTTTACAGTTGAAGCATTCTGTGTGGTATTGGTACGAACGTAGACTTTGGTATCAATGGATGAGTCACTTCGTGTGTAAAGTGGAAAAGTAAGAAACACTTTTATAAGTCTGCAAGTGCATGTTTCACATAGCCAGCTTTGCATGGGTTGAGGATGTGTTTGAGTGCTGTCGCAGAAGCTGTGTCTAACTGATGTACTCAAGGAAATTTGGGAAAGTGGAGTAATGGTGGTAGACAGGTAGATATATAGAAACTTTGTTATGGTTGATGACTGGCCTGACCCGTCATTAGGATCCAGACGTGAAGGGTGAAGGGAAAGGACACGGCCATCCAGGAGGGGAGCGGCCGGGGCGCCGGTGTGAGGAAGCAGGCCCGCTCGAAGTCGTAGGGCGTGGTGAAGGTGATGAAACGCGCCCGTTCCTCCGTCAGAAACACGTTACCGATACCCATCTCCGCTTCGTCATTACTCACCAGCCCTGAGGAACGTGTATGAATCGTACCTCTCGCTTTACAACTTGAAAGTCCACATATGAATATGATAGAATTTATATCCAAGAATATATACATAATGAGTTGATAATGACTGACTATAATGGGTGCCTCCCTTACCGACCATACCGGTGAAGGTGCCGTTTGGCAGGAGGACACCCCACAGGTCTGGCCCTGGCCCATAAAACTCTGGCTGGAAGTTGAGTGCCTGACCCACCGCTTCCACCACCTGCCGAAGTCGGCCCACTATCAACAGCCAGAAAAAAGGAAAAAAAACTTCATCGCTCCCACTATTTATCTCGTGATGAACGTCTGCGTCACAGTAAATATCAATCTTATATGGAGTAGTCTTCAAATCTAGGATGACTTTTTGAATATTTCCAACCACCGACTGGTATATGCGGGAATACCTGCCTACCTTGACGTCCAGACCGGAGAGGTTGTGGAGGCGACCATCAGCGTCGACACTGGAGAATACGGAGGGGGCGTGGTTGACGGCCAACACCCGCACTCCACGCCCGCCCAGGTTTACCACCTGCATCATATTTCACTAGATATATTTCGCCAATAACATTCACTGTATAACAAGAGTGACGATACTTCTTCCTTAATCTATATGCAAACAGAAGAAGCTTCTTTTTATTCATTTGAAATGAACGCGATCGAGAGCTCATGTTACTTTCCGTATGGTCTACTCCAAAAATTATTGATATTTAATCCCTATAGATTCGAAAGAGGAAGATATCTACCAGCATCCGCCACCGGCCTAAGGTACCTGCGTATCTGTTGTAGGTTTTACCTACGAACAAAGTGACCGCACAATTTATTAGTTGGAAAGAAAACACGAAATAAAAAGTGTTTTCCTCTAGCATTCAGGAAGCATAGGGGAAAGTAGTGGGGACGAAAATTGTCAATAGCCCGAGCATTGATAACCTCAGGTCGCGGGGAAGACTTACGTATGGGAAGATCTCTTACGTTTACCTTGTTTGGGAAAAAGTTTACATCGGAGACAAAGGCACCGTCTCTCCACAGTGTTAGAAACTGCAAGGTCCTGTTGCTGTACAGCTGGTGGGCGTATATGGCTAACTGGCTCTCACTTCCATCAGGGCTGGGAAACAATATAAAGAAGGCATTTTTTAATGAAAAATTAATTTTCTTCGACCAAAAGTTCTAATTGTATAACAGGTCGATGATGATCATCAAGCAGTGTCTGAACGAACTGAAAAAGTTCAGGTCAGCAGTGTTCATGTGATGATTATAAATGGTTAGGTCAGCAGTGTTCATGTGATGATTATGAATGGTTCAGGTCAGCAGTGTCCATGTGATGATTATAAATGGTTCAGGTCAGCAGTGTTCATGTGATAGTTATGAATGGTTATTGTAACATTCGTTCATTTGATGAGAGAAGCTTTTGCCAAGTATGTGTCATAATAACCTATGAATAACCCGGACGCAGACACATACATTATAAAGAAAAGGTTGACAGTTTTCTGAAGCTTATACATGACTGCCAGGCGCTGTAAGTCCACGACGGGTGAGCGGGAAAACATGGCGTACCGCCCCTGCCAATCCCAGGCCTCGTCGTCCGTGTCCAGAAGAGCCGTAAAGTCCAGCAGATTCTGTTGTTAAAGGAAAATTATGATTTAAGAAACAGCGGAAGTGATTCCAGAAATAGAGACAGCGTATGTGACAGCAATTACAGAGAAATAGCCGAGACAAAAGCGTTGGTTGCATTAAGTAATAACAATTGATATTTTTAGTTACAGTAATTATTATTAGTAGTAGTAGTAGCAGTAGTAGCAGTGGTTATAGCAATGTTTGATAAACTGCGTAGTGGTAACAGTAATTATTCTTACAGTGGATATTGTTAGTATGGAGACATTGTAACAATGGTGTAAATGTAATTCCTCGAAAATGAGTAGTTTCAAAATGTGATAGATTAATAGCTCATGGGCATTTTCATAATGAAGGCAACAGCTTATGGGAACACAACATCCGGGAAGGTTGGGGAGGCAGTATATATGAACTGCCTGTTTTTAATAGAGCTGTTGGGCAATGAGACATCACAAGTGAATATAGAGTTGAACACATATGTGAAGTTGGTACCGACACGGTCATCCTTATTACACTGATGTTCACATTCATGAATTTTGGTTGTCTGACAATATTTCTGAAGGTTCTCTAAGTGTCATATCCCAGTTCCTCAACACCATTAGACAATAATGCATACTCAAAATATTTAGTGACGGAATTAATTCATCTTCAGAGAAGCAGAAAAATCTAAAATATTCGGGGAGAGCATTTTCAGAGAATATGAAACGTAACATCAAACTCAATATCAAATTACACCGAAAACCGAATTAAGGACACTCCAACTATTTGTAGGCAATGGGATGACAACTTGAAATTCAGTGGCGATGACTAACCTCAGCCACGATTATGTACGTGTTGCAGCCGGTGCTGCGCCATGCCGTACCTGCGTCGCCTCCTCCGTCAGGAGACATCTGCACCTAGAGGATAGAAGCTTGGGTCACCCTGTCATCAGTATTTAGCAGTTCATGTGAACAAGCGATCCAGTGCTTTCAACCCTGCCTTAAACATGTAAAAACTTTGCAGGTCCACTTGAAAGGGCAGCTGGTCCACAGTGACCCACTTGGTAGAGCAACTGGAGCATCTTGACCCACCTGGTGGAGCAATTGGTCGTGACCCACCTGGTAAGGCAGCTGGCCAGCAACCATGAGGTGGATGAGGTGGATTGTGAGGTCGGTAGCAAAGTCGTCAGGGCCGGCTAGGATAGTGAGAGAGCAGCTTAGCTGTCTACTACGCTCCAGCCCCGCCATTGCTGCCAGGCACGACGCCGCTTGCTAGAGGTACAAAAACTTTGGAGAACATCAAACTTCTGTGTCATTATTGTCAGTTGCAAAGTATCAGTCGTACAGGAATGTAAGACAGAAAACAGAAAGCGTGTTTGAAAAATAGAACATGCTAATAATTTGCCAGTTAACATCTAAAACAATAATATGTCTATACCTGCATCTTATAGTGAGAGCGAACAGTCAGCGATGGCAGTGTAGCTGTTGCTCCCAGCACGGCTCCAGCCAGCATGATCCAAGTATCAGTAGACCCAGGCATCTTCCTAGAGACAGACGATTCATGCTATAGTGTGTGATAGACGTTATGCAAGGAATACTCAGGGTCTGTCTGCTGGTGTGCAGTGTGACTAGTGTGTAGGTGTGTCCAGGAGTAGAGTGCAAGTGTGACCAGGATGTGTGTGGGTGTGCAGGTGTGACCAGCAGGATCTGTCCGTGGGTGCGCTTCATCTGGGTACCGGCACAAATTCCCAGCTAGATGAGTACGGTCCACATCCTCATACCCGTCCTCAGTGTTATACCCTGGATGAGACTGGTCCAGGTATTCCTTTCATAAGAATAACAGTTGCGATATTTTGATTTAGAAAATTGGGGGAGAACTTTACTGATCCAGTACGTATATCCGGTGCTGTATTGGTATGAAAGACATGAGTGAAATGTAATGTTATCATCATATACATAAATGCCAGAAATTTAGCCTTGGAATATGATCAACTAATATGGACATGAAAACATGGAGGGGACACATATTGATGTTCACGTAAATATAAACGAAAATGCACATGGCATTATTTGCAATTTTGTGAATCAGGTCTGCAGTGATTATCCATAGCAGTATATTTTCACCCATCAAAATATTTCAGTTGGTGGTATAGGAATGGCACGGGTTCGTATTTAACGCCAACACTTTCTTACCAGCGCAGTTATAGCGTCAGATAATACAACCTCTGTGCCGATGAATTTCAAATCTTGAAAATGCAACCCAATTACTTCGTGTTCTGGTGATATTCTGAAATCGATTAACGTTAAATGTGCCGATACTATAGGACCCAACTCAGTTTCCGTGACAGATCTGCTCAAGCCAAGCTTCGAGGTTAGTTCCAGTAGGAGCGGCTGTCTAACTTACCGTGTAGGACTGCGGCAAGCGGCTGAATGATTGCTAATCGGAGTGGCGACACAGAGCTGCAGCCGCAACCGTAGTGGTTGATAAGGTCAGCGTCAGGGCTCGGCAGAGGTTGGAGTATGCTATTAAGTCATGAAGAGCATAGTGGCCATGGTGATGTAATAATGCATGGCACTGACAGTGGCGATAATTGAACTCAGCCATATTGAATATTGTTAATCCATGTTGAGGCCGGGCATCCATACGCACCTGTTTTCTCAGACCACCTGCATATCCCGACCACTCAGGAGGGCGATCGCCTAGAGGCGGATCCGACCACTATTTCTAGCCCCGGGTCACCTGCATCACAATACAAGGAAGGAACTCTGCATCTCACTTTGGAGCTTTAGCAGAGATAGCGACTATCAAGTACAGGTCAGCCGAGGTTATCCGTTGATAAAGAGTTGAGGTCAATCGAAAATGAGAGCCGACAGGAGGGTTTGTACGCATGTAATGTCAATTTAGCCAATAAGCAAACATAATACCGTAAAGTATGTTTATGAACAGCTTATAAAGCGTGGAAACGGAGTATATAACAGCAGATAACACGAGAGAACTGATGTTGAACATCTCGTTATAAACTTTATGGAAAAGAAAAAGTAGCAGTTTGATTAATGTGACTGTCAGAATCTCATAAGGTTAGCTGACTTTTCTACAGCACAAAAAGTCTCCACAAAGCCGTTGATCTATTTTAGCGTGATTGGAAACCCAAATTACACTGTCACGTCTTGTCGTGTTCAACTTGCGAAAGTTTAAAATTGTTTCATTTTTGAATTCATTTTCTGTTTGACATTAAGGGAATCAGCGCACGTTGCAGTAAAGGCTGGCTGGCAAAAAGTGACAGTAGATCAATGACGCTACAGCGGGTTTTTTTTTTTTCTAGATTACCTGCTATAGATACTGCATATATAGGCTTTGCTACCATGGTTAATATAGTTTGCAAAGTAGGGATACAGCTTTTGTGTTACTGGCCATTTTCAAAATATGAACACGGCTGCTGATAAATATAGTAGTTTTAAGAAATTTATGATTTTACCCGACGACAAAAAGTGCTAATTGCTGCAATCCCTTCAGTTAGGTACTAGATTTTACGATAGGTTTTAGAAGAAATCTGGAAAAGTTAAAACAAGAGAAAGATGTAAGTGAAGAAGACCCACCCCAAATTACGTGAGTAGTCACATTACAGAAATAGTTAAGTCCGCCTCGAAAAAATTGTGAGTGCTGTTTTGTAAAATTTCTTTTCTTCAGAACAGTCGCTCCGTTTCTATAAAGGATTGATTGGTACTTGTATAGAGTACTGCTCGCACTGTCTCATATCTGGAGTGGCTTTAGCTTTGCATCCTTACTTGACAGGATTAAGTCGAAAGCGGTCCGACATCATTTCCCCCAGGCTAAACGTCAAACCTTGTCACTTGCCCTGCGTCACAACTTTGGTTCATTTT